>KE505263.1:196805-208908 GCA_000441515.1 Elaeis oleifera
TATATATATATATATATATATATATGTGTGTGTGTGTGTGTGTGTGTGTGTTTGTCTTATAATCAGATCTTTTGTTATTTGAGAGCTTTCTTTTTTTATTTAAGCTGTTGCATACTCTTTATATTCCATCATCTTTTGATATAGTGAAATTTCTTCCTATATTCGTCCATAGACGTAGACCAAAGGTTGAAATACATAAATCATTATGTCTTATTTTTTTCTATATATTATTTATTATTTTTTGGATTGTACAATAATTAACAAATAACCTTTGGTTGGGTCGAATCTGAGATGCATCAATCCCTCTTTATCAATCCTTCCAAAGGAACGGATAAGATCCAAAGAAGAAAACTTTACACGAAGCCTGGAATGACATATCCATCGCTGATAACAGTAGATCATAGTACGACGTTGTGACAACCATGAAAGAAACTTGGGAGAATCAGTCCATTAATTACCTGAAGCAACTAGTTCCGTGAACCAATTTTGAAAGGAAGTTGGCCATGAAGTCGGTTGTGCTGTCTATTTATGTGAATCATTTCCAAGATTTGAGAAGAATTGTCACTACCGAAGCCTAATTTTTAATGAGTAAAATGCTGTGAAGCAAATGATTGCTCTCTATCAACCCTCTCAATATGAAAGGTAACCATTTAATTCAGATCTCTCTATTTGATTCGCTGAGTGGTGTCATAATCAGTTAACGTAGTCAAACTTTTGTTATTATTCATTATTATTTCATTGTAATGACTCAATGCTGTTATTTGTCAAGTGCTTTTTTCTGCTCAAAAAAACCAACCCTAAGACATTAGCGGGCAAATAACAATTGTTATTTAAGTTCCAAGAGGAAAATGAAAGTTTTGGAGGGATCTGTGATCTCGACGTATCAGCACTGCTCAAAGCATGCTTTGGCCTCATTAATTGAACAAAGCGAAATATAGTAGAACTCTTGCAACTAGTTGGCAATCTCACATATATTAAATACCCTCGTCTTAGACGGCAAGAGCTGAGCCAAATTCTAGTGGCTAAAGGGATAAAGCTAGAGACAAAGCCAGCCTTGCCTTCGTTATTATATGGGGTGGAGGGCGTTGGGTACAAGAAGAATATAGAAATAAGGTGCAAGGAAGAGAACTTTTTAGTACCTATTTATGGATACAAAGATGGTTTTTTGATTTCCATATGACCCGTAGTTTACTTGAGATAACTATTTGATTTCTCAATGTATTAAATACTAAAATTATATGACTCTTAAACTTGTTAATATTAATTGTAAACTTAATTACAAAATAAGTTCTAACAATGGTGGGCATAGAGGGGGGAAGAGAGCGAGAGAGTTGTGCTGAATCATGGATGTAAGGGCAAAAGAATGTTTCATATTTGATGCTAGCTGCATGGAAAGTGAATCTCTCACAAGGTCTGCTGATAAAAATATAAACCCATATCATTAAATATAGACATTCACGCATAATATTTTATTATACAATGAACCTAGGATTTGCACATATGTGTGGTGAAAGGGATGTCTCATTCTTTATTTTCTTAGTTTAAATCTAGTACTCTAGTAGTAGGCTCATATACTTGGAAACATTTCTTTGGAACTTCAAAACATGACTGCAAGTATACAGAGACAATTGCACAGAGGCCAACGCGGCATGTTTCCATCGGAGTATGAAATTAAAATTTGACCAAAATATGTATCAATTCTAAGCCCCATTAAGCCCAACATATAAGTGAAATATTCTAGGTAAACTATAATAGTTTATGAATCAACATTGCCTTCGTAGATTTACAAAAATTCAAGTTGAAATGCTGGAAGAATTGACTTGGAAGCTGAGATCCATGACTAGTCTATGATTTGCCAATGCAACCTGCATAAGCTGCTCTAGTCCAAGGGAGAAAGCTATTGTAATGCTTGTCAGATCATTGATACAATAGATTTGGCGGTACATTCGATTCTATTAATCTCACGTATCTTTGAATGAATTAATTGTCAAGGACACTTTGTAGACAATCAAATAGTCCATAACCATCGAACTTAATTTACCACTAGCCGAATCTAAATTGGACTGATATTGGGTCGTGAACATATGATAGGCATTTAATTAATCCATGCTTGATGCAATGACTGAAGTCCAACGTCACAATCTTAGTCTCCATCAGCAACCGAACACCCCATCTGTAAACCACCCTAGTCATCTAAAGATGGAACTTTCTTCTACCAAAGAAAAAAAAAAGAAAGATGGAACTTTCTCATACACACACACACCATGTGCCACGGGACGCTTGGTGGGACTTGCACGAATTGGTATGGTAGCTAAACATTGACTTGCCAAGTTAGCCGGAGCCTGGAGGTGAGCCTCCAGCACTTTAATTTTGTGTGCATTAATAGGCACCCAAATAATTTCCATAAGTTACTAGATTATCATATTATAATATTCTAATTAGTTACCTTCAACTTAATTAGACTAGTTAGAAAATTAATCCACATATCAAGTATACGATAATTTTAATTAATTTAAGGGATGACCATTGGATCTTCTAGTGCCGTATATTTTTCTTCTTAAACCGCATCCACCTCCCAAGCTAAATTGAATGGTTACTCATGAAAATGGAACAGATAATATCCACTGCATCCGTTTCTATGCAAGAATTTATCTAAATATGGATACAAACTTTAGTATCTAACGAACATCTATATCCATATTTTTGTTTGTTAAAGAAACACAGACAAGGATATGGTTATACAATATCAAAGCCATATTTCAATATCCAATTCTGCTTACAATCTTATTTAGTCTAGTATAGCCTGCTTAACTCGAAAACAAAAACAAGTGAGAACATGCCTTTAGTTGATTTGGTAAAAGCATCAAGTAGTTTAGCTCGTAAAGTCACTAGCTATTGAATATGTTGGTGACTTGGGACAATCTTGCTATCATCTCAATTTTAACTAGGCTTCCTTTTATTCTAGTCCTCCAAAAACTAAAATGAAAATAAGACTCTGACCCGTCGACATATTGTAAACATTTAATTTGCAATCTAGTATAATTACACTATAATAAAATTGATTATTAGCGGCGGATAGGTGTCATGATTAATAACAAACATATCATCGCTAATGGTATTAGCAGCACAAATCATCACTAAAAAAATCGTTAGAAAAAAGCTCGACACTGAAGATGCATATTAGCGACGGCAAAAATGCTATCACTAATAACAAGTAGTAGTGATGGTAATTAGTGACGGCTTTCCATCGCTTAATTATAATATTTTTTAAATTAAGTTAAAATTTTAAAAATATTAGCGATAGTTTTTTTTGTCTCTAATAGTCTTTCTTAGTGACAATATTGCTGTTGCAACAGCCATCACTAATAATAATTTTTTTTAAAAAAAAAATTAGCAATTATACTTATTAAGACCTGTTATAATTTAATTAATAAATAATTATATTTATTAAAATTTATTATAATTAAATTAATAAGCAACATATATTTATGGACATTATAACCACTAACAATTAACTATCACCATCATAAATAAAACTAATATTATATATTACATCAAAATTAAATTATACAAATAACATTGCTCAAATATCAAATCAAAGGAGATCCTCCTCCTCCTCCTACTCCTGCTCCTGTATGTCCTCTACAGTAGTAGATGGATGAGAGCCGAATGTCCCAGCATTCTGTAATGAAAAAAATAAATATTATTAATAACTTTAAATTAAATTAATTAAATTTGTAAAACTAAAGTAATGGATACGTCTCAAGCGTAAACTGGCTCGGAGAGATATATTTTGATATACTACTATGATTTTCGAACGAATTGTTCCTACACATTCTATACGATGATACGGAGCTATAGACACCCCCAGTCAGTACTCCATCAGATGGTTAAGTTGAATTTTGACTCTCTGAATACTTCCTTCCATTTGAAGCCTAAATCGGCTTGGAGGCATATATTTTAATATACTCTTTCAATTCTCGAATAGATTGTTCCTACATATTTTATTCAATGATAAAGAGCTATAGACACCCCCGATTCGTTCATCGGATGGTTAGATTAAATTTTGACCCTCTGAGTACCCCTCCCTCCTGTCTCAAGCCTAAATCGGTACGGAGGGGTATATTTCGATATACTCCTCTGATTCTTAAATATATTATTCCTACACATCCCATTCGATAATACGGATGTACCTACACCTCCTTGCCATCCATCAGATGGATATATTGACTTTTGACTCTTAAATCTCCTTCCTCCGACTCAAGTCTAACTATGTGAAGCTTCTAAATATAAAATTTAAAACAAGTAAAAAATTATTAATACTGCTTGACTTACCTGTGTGATGGCTGTGATAACGAGCTCAACTGATCACGTAGATGTAGTTTTCAGAGAATCTTAACAACCGTATTGTGGATGGCATCCCAGAAAATCTAGGGTCATTGGTAAAAAGCATCTATACGACCTCCTCGACATATGTATCACCTCACATCTGAGTCGTCGAGGCCTAAGAGGAGGACGTCGAAGATCAGTGATCTGCTGGAGGGTCGAAGCTATGTCCGAACCCTATGACTCGACTCCTACTCACCCCTCTGATGGCTCTGAGCCATCCTTCAAGGTCAAGAAGGAGTTGAGGGGATGGGTTCTTATCATGTCAACGTACTCTACATAATCTATCTATATAATTTAAATTTTTTAGTGCTATTATACATATCAGTATGTATAAAATTTATAAATAATATTTAAGTTACCGTGATCCATCTGGACCTAAAATCTCAATAATCATCGATCCTCCTAGACTGCTGTATAGCCTCCTATAACTGTAGCTGCCGTGGTACATGACCCAACTACCGTCTCTATAAAAAATAATAATTAAGTTAATAGAAATAAATATATGATCAACTAAATATGAGATTAATATAAGTTTAAATTTTACCAATTTATCAGCTATAACGTGTTTACCAATGAAGCCGCCAGTGTGCTTGATCGGATCCTACTGGACGGTTCGATTTTGTTGGGCCCTCTGCCGTCTACCGAAGTACTCCTCACTGCTCTGCTGGTCATAGAGTACCTCCCATACGTCCCTTCGCATCCAATGATCTGTAAAAGACTTTCAGTTCGATGGTGACTCAAAACTGGAGAACTCAATTGCGGACTGCCTGAGGTGGTATAGCCCATCCCGGAGCCTACATGTGGCAACCTCCTTAAAGGTCTGATGGCCAGCCTCCTCATCTTGAGGAGTCTCAAATTGGTATTATGACTGCAAATAAAAGATGGCATATATTAATAAATAGAATACAAGCGTACCATAATTTAAAATTAGATACCTTTGACTTACCATGAACATTTCTCACACAGCATCACGAGCCTCCGACGGCCAACTGGAGAACTCGTTCACCGACCCGGCATCAATCGTCGAATGATCTCGGTAACCATCCTATTTCTTTATGGTTGCCACCATCCTATCATAACAGTTGACTGTCATATTAAACTCGGTCTTCAAGTTCAACAACTCTGACACAGCCTATAATACAATGTGTATTTCACATCCCAGCCATAGTAGTTTATCAGCATCTCTCAGCATACGATAGAAATCATCATTGCCAACTTTTGGATCACACTCCATATCTCAGTTAAATTCAGGACTAGCAGCATCCATAACCATGTCTACCATTCTATCTGTATCCCTGTCCTACTCATTTTTAATCCTTGCAATTGTCTCCTACATCTCCCTATGCAGGTACCAATACTTGTAGTTGGACATAAATCTACTCTTATATAAATAGACAGTCATTGTATCCCTATCAAGTATTTCTCTATTGCCATATCTCTTACAAAATCAATGAGCCCGTCGTTGATGTAAGAGCGCTGCATTCTCAAAAGCATAATCATAGAAGTACTCTACACCCTATTGGGTTTTGAGATATCATACATGCAGATTTTTTAAAATCTTTTCGAATCACGTAGTGGAAGATCAGATTCAAACAATTTTAATCTATGCATGCATAGATCTAATCTTACACCTACGAATCTAGTTCATATGATGAAATAAGAACAACATGCATCTGATTTCAAAACAAATAAAATTCGATGATTAGATCACCTACGTGTAGCGCTAAAATCCTTCTTAGAGATCTAGATCTAAGGATATCTTCATGTTCCGATGAAGCCGCACATGCGTCCGATCTCTATGGATATCTATACAGGATTAAAATAGATCGAAATTGTCTGAGATCATCGAGGTGCTAGCTCTCTTTCAGATCTCTACTTCTCTAGTTTGAATCTAATTTTCTTCTTCGACTATCATATAAGATGATCTGAGGATCTATACACAAACTCCTTTCGTGTAGGATTGGAGGAAGCAAAGAGGCGATGGGAGAACTCCTTCTCTTTCTAATCTCTCTCTCTTTCTGATCTCTCTCTCTGATCTCTCTCTATGTGGCCGACCAAGGGTTTGGCGTGTGGAATTTGGGAGACAGAGGAGGAAGGGGCGGCACATAGATTCAATCACTTGAAGTCCTCCACACGCCCAAGAGCACCTTCCTTAAATAGATGTTGGCCAAGGGATGAGATAGAGTTTAATTGAATTTAAACTCTTATCTGATAAGAATTCAAGTTCAATCTAAACTTATCAAATCCCCAGAAGATGAGGAGATAGAGAAGCCAGGAGGGGGCGACAACTTTGAATTTGTGCCCTCTCTCCCTATGTATTTCTCCGTGTGTGATGCCAATCTAATATTGGCATCCACATAAGGCGAGAGGAAAGAAAGAGAGTCCTAGAAATTGGGACTTTTGCTCCTAATTCAATTGGGTTCAGGTCAGGGTTCAATTCAAATCCAATTCGAATCTAATTTGAGCCCAATTCGATCCAGACTCAATCCTAATCCAATTAGGATCTAATCTTAAACTAAAACCTAATTAGGTTAGGTCTAAAGTGATTAAATCTGATTTAATTATTTAAAACTTGATCTCCAACTTGATCTCATCAAATTGGATGGTAATAATTGCAATTAGGTCATTCTTGCTAACTATTAGCTGATCTCATATTTATAACTTTTATAAATTGATCCAAATCATCGATTATATTGACAATTGGATCATGATGCAATCATTTGATTTGATCAAATCTTTTTGTATGTGATACCATAGGTTCTGTTCTTTCTGATAGTGAGATGTACCATGATCTCGATCATAGTATCATCGAAACAACTTTCAATGGGTTGGAATATTTTCAACTCTCACCTAACAAGGATCATCGATCCAGAATAATCCTAATGAGCTCTCACAATCTACTAGTGACGTCTTGCAGCATATAATGGCAATCTAGCAGAATAGAATAAATAAAACTCTTAAGTGTAGTTGTATGATTCAATTCCTCTTTCAAGAGTCCCAATAAGATGAAGGTTATAGAAACATATCAAATCCCAACATTCATCATATGCAAGATTCGATTAGCTCAAATTCAAATCATGATACTGATGGAAACTCTTTTCCATCAATCATCTTACCGTGGCCGTAGACTTAAGGACTCAACTTCTCAAATCTCATAGGACTACTCTTTATCTACTAAGATCGATAGATCCCATCTAGGTATGCATCCTACTCCTACAATGAACTTACTATAGCCAATATATATTACAAAGTCCAAATAGCTAGGAGACCATATTTATGTGCAGTCAAACTACAGCAACCCCATTATGAGTAGTCGAGGCATCGCAGATCAAAGAACTACGCACACACTATATCATCAAGAAGATCATTGACGAGTGAGTAGACTATTGTATTGACATCATCATCGATATACCGATCCTAATCTTGAGAATCGATCCTGGATTTGAGAGATCCATATTCTGCATGAGGAATCTTCTCAAGAGGTGGTATCAGAGCAAATGATACTATAACAACAATCAGTATCAGAACAGCTCTGGTCACAACAATTGGTAATAGAGCCAGATTACTAGATAGAGTCAGATCATAGGAGAGTGCCAGACTGCAGTGGTGTTGATCCAGATCGAAGAAATGGAGAAGATAGGCTTAATCAAGGTAGAGATCAACAGATTCGATGGGAAGAGCAATTTTCTTACGACAAGCAATGATGAAGGACGTGCTCATCCAACAGGATTTTATCGATGCTCTCTTATACGAAAAGATACTAGCTACCATGGAGATGCAGGATTAGAGGCGGCTCTAGATGCAAGTGGTGAGTACGATCCATTTGTATCTAGTGGATGATATGGTGATCTATATACTTGACGAGATTTTTTCGATGAGGATGTGATTGAAGCTCGAGGAGATGCACATGTTAAAATCACTCACCAAGGCACTCTTCTACTAGAAGTAGTTCTACCAGCTACGGATGATCAAAGGATAGAGTGTGCAGGAGCATCTCAGCAATTTCTAGAAGATTCTCATCGACCTCCTCAACTTTGACGAGAAAGTTGAGAAGACTAGGGTGTTGGTCTAGCTTTTATCACTTTCTCCCTCTTATAAGTCCTTGATGACTGCTCTTCTTGTGGAAAAGAGTACCATCAAGATGAAAGAGGTTACTTCTATTCTATTCTAGAATGAGATTTTCAGATGAGAGAATCGAGCCTTGAGTTCAAGTGGTGACTCGACTATGATGGTATTTGGAGGTGATGGTGGTAGAAGATGGAGCGACAGGAGATCATGAGATGGACAGTCCAAGTCCAAGATGAGGGACTTGAATAAGATTAGATGCTACCAGTGCGATGAGTTGGGGCATCATATCAGACATTGCCCGCAGCTCAGGGATCAGACAAAGACTATAGTGGTGGCATCCCAAGATAGTGACAATGATGAGATCGATGATGTGATGATGGTCTCAGATGAGGTATCATCTTCTTCCCACTAGTGGATTATAAATTCTACATGTTCACATCATATGTATTGCAGAGAGAAGCTATTTGACTTTCTGAAGAGCAGTGAGAGTACTGTTCATTTGTCGGATGGATCGAGCTGTGCGATCAAGGGCATCCGAACCACTAGCGTGAAGGTACATGATGAAATAGTTAGAAAATTGGATGAGATCCGATATATATCTAGTTTCAGAAAGAATCTGATCTCACTGAGCAAACTGAATTCAACCAGCTACAGGTGGAGAGTTGATGGAGGAATCCTAAAGGTCTTGCACAGCAGTAAGACTGCAATGAGGGGAAGAAGTATGGAGGACATCACCTCCTGATAGGGAGCTCAGTACGAGGTGGAGCTTCAAAAGCCAGTGGGAGCCTAGTACGAAGTGGAGCTCTAGGTGTAGGTGGATCGAGCATGAGACGTGAGACTCAAAAGAACGACGGTGACATCGCAAGGTGAAGTTTCTATTATCGCAGGAGGCTATCCCGTGTAGATATGAAGTCAGATGGAGCACAACAGATGACGGAGATGGGATCAAGTGGCCTGGCTCAACTCACATATTTGCCCATCCATGATTTGACAGGTATATGCCCTAAGGCATGGGGCTAGATTGGCGAGATCATCCAGAAAGCTCTCAGAGTTAGGAGGAGGTCGAATGTCGAGTTGAAATAGAGATTTCTTCAACCTTGATCACCACCACTGTAATCTAGACTCTGGTACCATCTGACTTTGATACCACTTGTTAGATAGATCCAGTACTGCTCGTTGTAGTAGAAAAAAATAAATAAAAATATAATTAAATATATAGATCAGCCAAAGGCTCGTCTCTATGGGGCATGCAAGCTTCACTATAAAAAAAAAATTACAAGATGAGATCACACCCTCAACCCTCGTACATCAATTCTTCTCTCTCAATAAGAAGCACTGCCTCACAAAGCTCTCTCTCTTTAGGAGACACCCTGTAGTGCTGACCGCTGTCTGGCAGTCTGCCTGAAGCCCCTACTTCTGCTCTCTACCAGTGCCCTCTCTAGGGTCTGCTGCTGCTGCAAGCCTGCTGCCTGCTGCCATGCTACATCTGCTACCAGTAGGTTCTTTGCCAACCACATAGTTCTCTGCTGCCCACGAGGCCTCTTAAAGGCCTTAGATCAAGTCACACTTGGAAACATAACTCTAATAGGACTCAAATCAACGACTGCACCATCCGATCAAGCCAGCATGCTCCTGCAGCTGTCAGATCGTGCTTCTGCATGGAGTTTAGCACAAAACAGTGCCCAAAAACCCCACGAGCCATGTGAAAATGCTGTGGACCCTTAAGCAAACCATAGAAGGGCCATAGACCATGAGAAACGCTATAAACCATGCATGTGGACTGCATCCAGTCCACGCGGCCGCCATGGACCGCGCCATCACCACTGGCGTGGTGGACTGCTGTGCACCGCATGGTTTGGGCCATGCTTGTGCATGGGCTGCACGCACGCACCCTCACGCACTGGGCCGCATGGGTGCCTGGGCCGTCCATGCGGGTATGCTGGGCTGTGTGGCTGGCTGGGCCGCACCCAGCTACGTTTCATGGCTTGTTACAGGCTTCTCCTACGGGCCTTCTTCACGTAGGCTTCTTTCTTGTGGACTCCTCTGTGCTGTGGATCTCACTGTGGGCTTCTTGTGGGTCAAATTTGAGGTATTTTTTTCAACATAGACATCCATGTGATCTTTTGTTTGGTCACGCTTAATACCAATATTCTCTAACAACTACCTACACTCTCCCTCAGTGTCTCTATACTGTAGATTAGAGACTTGTCTATCTCGAAGGAAGCGATTCGTGTGTCGATCTAATCGGATCAATCACCATTTTCATGATAATTCATCAATTAGAAATAATTTAGAATTAATTATACATACCCCTAAGTCTCAACTCTTAAGAATATATATCTCTAAATTATTAATTTTTAAGATGATTTTTGGACACATTAGACAAAAATAGATAGAAGAAGTCCATTTTATTGATGAATCAATAGTTTAAGTACAAATATATATATCCTAGAACTATTATAATATGTCTGCCATATTAGCTTTTAGGATATATATCTAACAATCTCCCATTTGACCTAAAGTTAATTGGCCACTAACTTAAGTCCCATCTTCTCAAGGTGGACTTCAACCTTTTGCTGGCTCAACCGCTTTCAGTGGATCTACCATATTGTCCGTGGAGTCTACTCTTCACATCTCGACATATTTTTTCTCGAGATAGTCACGTTGGTATGAAAATATCACTCAATGTGCTTGAACTTTTGATGAGACCTGAGCTCCTTAGCTAGTGCTATGGTGCCATTATTATCACAGTATAGAGCGATGGCATTTGATGTCATTACATCAAGTTCTACGATGAATTTCTTATACCAGAAGGCTTCCTTTGCAGCATCTGAGGAAGCGACATACTCAGCTTCCATCGTTGAATCCGCAATGATGGGTTGCTTGAAACTCTTCCAACTAGTAGTATCACCATTACAGGCGAATACAAATCCTGATGTAGACCTTCTATTACCATGATCAGACATAAAGTCTGAATCAGTGTATCCATCAACCTGTAACTTCGATCTTCAAAGATCAAGAATAAATCTTTAGTTCTTCTCAAGTACTTAAGAATATTCTTTACAGCTATCCAATGCTCTTCGTCTGGATTCGACTGATATCTGCTCGTGATGCTTATAGCAAGGACAATATTAGGTTGAGTACATAATATGGCATACATGAGGCTCCCTATAATCGAAGCATAAGAAATTCTGCTCATACGCTCAATCTCCTCGGATGTGCTTGGATACATCTTCTTGGAGAGAGTAATACCATACCTAAGGGGTAGAAGTCTCCTTTTAGCGTTTTCCATGTTGAACCTGAAGCGAAAATTTAATGCAGGGGCAAAATGGTAATTTAAAACTTTTTCAAAATTACTATTTTACAGTGGAATTATTAATTAATCTTATTAATTAATACTAATTAATCCTACACTAGGATCTAAATATGATACAACAGCATGCATTTAAATTTGAAATTTAAATTTGAAACAGTAAACTTTTTACAGTACTGTGTTCAGAACACATCACCTTTTGTGGGTAGTCGATCACCGCAATCTGATCACCGTCGGAGGACTTTGATCGTCACATCACAGCCACACAAGTGTCTGACCTCTGTGGATCATCCACATGAAGCTCCGTCTGATCAGCTCCTCACGAATGCTAGT
>KE505263.1:220172-236623 GCA_000441515.1 Elaeis oleifera
CGGATAGGTCGAATAGTCGCAATCACAACATTCAGAACCTACGTGAATATGGTTACCGTATAATTCATCCTTTTGACCCCTGTGTTTAGGACGACTCAGGGTTATACTGTCAACTCTGATGAGATCATCCGAATCGTGCTCAACTCAATTAGTCCTGTGACTCCTCACTAGGACTACCCTGACCAAGGTTTACTAAATTGAACACGACTGTACACAGCTCCTAAACTGGAGTGGTCAATCCCATCTTGACACACGCACCGACAAGTCAAGTACTTGACTACACCCAACAGCCTTCCGTCACTGAATTAGAAATTCAGGTAGTCCAGTGCCTAAGTGCAGTGAGTTGCTTGCAAGTCACCATGGCGGTCTCCGGTCGGAGGGACATTTATACCCATATCCCATTGGAGCAAATCTTGACAGCAGAAATAGCTCCGGAGTCGGTCACGTTCAGTGCAGATGTACCATTACATCTCACCTGTATGCCATACCAGTGTCTCCACACTCTTTGGTTATGAGGACAACCAACCCATGTGGCACACAACTACCTATGCTCGATAAACGTTGTCGTCCTTGGTAACAACGTATCATTTGGTCGCGAACATGTTTAAGGACTAAGTGACAAATCCTCCTTTGTCGAGTCTAAATAGTCCTAAGGACTTCACCACAACACAGGAGTTCATTAGAAGATGAAACATTTGTGATGAAAAATGCTAAATAATTTTTATTATTATAATTCATGTACTAATACGAAAGGAGCACAACCGTCAACAGGCTGACGATTGACTTTGGGATACTATTCCCGATAGAACCTCTTCAGCATTTCCTCTATGTACATTTTCTATAAACGGCCAAGCATCCTTTTAGATCTATCTCTATAGATCTTTATTTTTAGAATATAGGATGTCTCTCCTACATCTTTCATAGAGAATTCTTTGGACGACTATCTTTTGATGGAGATTAGCATAGGAATGTGATTCTCAATAAAGAGGATGTCATCCATATACAGTACGAAGAATGTGACAGCGCTCCCACTAACCTTCTTGTAAACATAAGGCTCCTTCTCATTCTTGATGAAATCACATATTTTGATTGTATCGTTGAAACAAGTGTTTCAACTTCGAAAAGCTTGCTTTAATCTATATATGGATCTTTGCACCTTACAGACTTTGTGATCTCCATCACTGGAAGTGAAATCCAAAGGCTGCTCCATATAAATATCTTCCTCAAGATAACTATTTAATTAGAAATATAGTTGTTACGTCCATCTGCCATATCTCATAATAATAAAAAGCTGCAATAGCAAGTAGTGTGCGGATAGATTTAAGCATGGCCACAAATGAAAAGGTATCCTGATGTCAATACCTTCATGCTGACTATAACCTTTCGCTATGAACCTAGCTTTATAGGTCTCTACATTACCATCTACATTTATTTCTTTTATAGATTTATTTACACCCAATGGGTACTATACCCTCTGGTGGATCTACTAAAGTTCATACTTGGTTTGAATATATTGAGTCAATTTCTGACTCATAGCATTCAATCATTTCTCGGAGTAGATGTCAGACATCATCTCGTCATAGATTTTGAGATTATTTTCATGACCCTTATCTCCTATGAGGAATATTTTCTCTACATCCTCTGCAAGCATATCCAAATACCTTTCAAGAGGATGAGAGACCCTACCTGACCTACGAGTTGGAGGAGGAACAACAACTATTGGCTCAGTGTTAATGAGTTCATCAGGTTCTATAGCTCATTACTCTTTAGAGATTTTCTTTTCGAGCTCAATCAACTTTTTATTGCCATCATCTTAGATAAATTATTTTCAAAAATATGGTATGTCGACTCATAATCATATTATGATTGTTTGGAAAGTAAAAGTTATATCTTATTGACTCCTTAAGATATCCTATGAAGTGAGCTTTCATAGATTTAGTTTCTAATTTGTCAGTCATTTATCTTTCGACATAGACTGGACATCTTCAAATCTTGAGATGATCAAAACTCAATTTTTTACCATACCATATCTCATACGATGTGATAGGAATGAATTTAGATAGAACCCTATTTAATAAGTATATGGTGGTTAGTAAGGTATGTCCCCAAAAATATAAAGATAAGTCAATGAAGCTTATCATAGATCGGATCATATCTAATAGAATCTTATTCCTCTTTTCAGATATCCCATTGAGTTGAGGTGTACTAGGAAGAGTTCATTATGAGACTATATTATTTTTTTAGAGATAACTCATAAATTCTTTACTAAAAAATTTTTCTTCTCGATCTGATCAAAGAACCTTAAAATTTTTTTTGTTTATTTTTCTACTTCATTTATGAATTTCATAAACTTTTCAAAAGCTTTAGACTTGTATCTCATAAGAAATACATATCCATACCGTGAGAAATTATTGGTAAAGGTAATGAAGTAGTGGTAACCATCTCTAGCCTATATATCAAATGGGCCACACATATTAATATATACCAGGGCAAGTATCTCAGTAGCCCTTTTCCATATCTTTCAAAAGGTAACTTAATCATCTTTTTTTGATGGCAGGATTCATAAACTGGATACAACTCAAAATTTAATGAGCCAAAAAAACTATCCTTTTTCAATTTGTTTATCTTGTCCTCTCCAATATGGCTAAGTCTAAGGTGCCACATATACTTGTGGTTAATGTTATCTTTAGATCGTATATAACCTTTGGCACTCACTAATTGCTTGTTTATATTTACACACGCATCAACATACAGATGATACAGATTGTCAATCAAAAAATAATGTGCAACTAATTTATTTCACAAATAAATTGAATAGAAGCCTTTATTAAATTTGAATACAAAATCTTTCTATGCTAGTACAGATACGAAAATCAAGTTTCGACTAGTTATAGATATAAAATAACGATCTTTTAATACTAATCTAAAGCCTGATGGTAATCGAAGAGGGTAGGTTCCAATGGCTTCAGTAGCAATCCTGGCTCCATTGCTGACCCGAAGGATCATCTCACTATGCCTCAACCCTCTACTATCTGCTAGACCCCGCATAGAAGTACATGTGTGAGCATTTGAGCTAGAGTCTAATATCTAACTAAACATAGAAGAAACTATTAGATTAGATTCAACGACGAGCATACCTTCTGAAGATTTCTCATCCTTCTTAGTCTTCAGGTAACCAGGTATAGTGGACAATTCCTCTTCCAATGGCCATCACTATTACAATAGAAATATTTCCTTTGCCTACAGCCTTCTTTGGAGCATGCTTGTTTGACCTTTTCTTCTTCTTCTATTTTTTATAGGCTTATTCTTCTTTTTTAGGAAGCCTTCTTTTGGAGGAAGGTGTCTGCTCCACAGCAAGAATAGAGTCCTTTGAACTCTTCAAAGTCCCTTAAGTAGTAACCAACATATTGACAAGTTCGGATAAGGTGCAGTCCACCTTGTTCATATGATAATTTACTATAAATTGATCATATGAACTAGTAAGGGATTGTAAAATCAGATCCACCTGCAATTCTTTCTACATTGTTAAGCCGAGCTTCTCAAGCTTCTCTAGGTCCTTGATCATATTCAGACAGTGATCGTAGATCGATTACCCCTCATATATCTTGGAGTTGAAGAGTCTCCTTAATACTTCAAAATGCACAGTGCGACTTTGCTCACCGTATA
This sequence comes from Elaeis oleifera, assembly GCA_000441515.1. Lineage (NCBI taxonomy): Eukaryota > Viridiplantae > Streptophyta > Magnoliopsida > Arecales > Arecaceae > Elaeis > Elaeis oleifera. The sequence continues at coordinate 223,839 of KE505263.1, forward strand.
ACTCTTGTAGGTGAACGATCATTATCCTGACAGTTAGCATACGCTCATGCTGGCTTTATAACTCATTTGTTATCGAAGTCAGTATGTAGTACTTGATCCGATTATCATCATCCATCCACTTTTCTTGTGTTATCCTTTATTCAGTACAAGGATGGTTTGACAGAGCAGGGGGTTTCTAATCGAGTACATATCCTATCTTTTTCGAAATTAAGATTATCTTGAGGTTTCTAAGCCAATCCTTGAAGTTAGTTCCAGTCAGACGGTTGGACTCTAGGATGCGAACTAAAGGATTTGGAGTTGACATCATTAAACTGTGAGAGTATTCAAGTTAGATATTTGTACTTAACTTTATATTTATTCTAGAAACTTTAAAAATAAATAGACTCCCACTATTTTTTCAGATCTTTCACACTCCTTAGGTTGACAAATGAAAATCCTAACATAATAAAAATTTCTAATGGGTACTGCGGTCCTATCGATGTACGTGCATCTCATCTGATAGATATTGATAACACGCATATTGATGAGTCGATAATTTTTGTCCAATGCTTCTCCAAGCATGTTGCAGTGATTTGGTCTCTAAGTCATATGGGCTCACCTGACCGATATTGGCCACACTCCTTAGTTAAGTCAGACCCACCGTTCAACGCAAGTGTGAAGCCATCATTGGGTCCCTCACTTGATAGATATTAGGCCCAACCTCATCTTCACCCTACAGCAATCCTTTGCTAATAGAGTGGTTGCATATTTTAGTATAACTGAACTACTGTGACTAGCCAAGAACAATCAATACCAGTGCAAGTCTGTACATCTACAATGGTGGAAGACCGCTAGACTTAATATATGCGAGAAGATTTATTTTAGATCTCATCTAATCAGACAACATTATGACTAATCTAATTGACATGGGCTAAACCAAACCATCAAAAATCTTATTCAAGACACAATCTTCCAAACTGGCCTGGTAAGTGGAGATCGATGGGAGGTACCTCCTTGAAGAATCAAAGATCCTAATTAAATAACCACCTTTCAAACATTTATCTTAGGCATCAATTGATTAATTGGTTTCAAATAGATTAGCTTAAGTGATTTAGATTTAAGCCACTGAGCTGAATCAAGTCTTTAGGTCAATTGATTTAACATATAGATGTCAATTGACCCAACCAAGTATAACTATTGGTTTGATCCTGAGCACTGTTGACCTAATCCTAATCAACTTTTAACTCAATTTGATTAACCACTCATCTCAATTGGGTTCCATTATATTCAAATCAAAATTTAGGTATAATCAAATTACTAAACCTAATCTGATTTAACCATGTCCAATCCCTCATGTATAAACATAAATTTCAGATCTAAATTTTAAATTTCAGATCTAAATTATATGCATGAATAACTTATTATGATTTTGAAACTACTTTTTAGATCTAAGCAATCATTTATATATCTCATACATGATTAAAAATCAGATATAAAATATTCAACATCGATACAGGACAACCTTTACAACATAAGGGGTAAACCTTATGCTAAGGCAACCTTATATCATATTGATGTCAAACTAATAAACATATTTCAAATCTAAACAAATATTCATGCATCTCATATATGAATAAAATCAGATCTAAATATGAAAATATTTTTAAAATCATCCAACATCGATATAGGACAACCTTTGCAACATAAGGGGTCAACTTTATACTAGGACAACCTTATACCATATCGATATTGAACTAACTATCATATTATTTTAGATTTGATTAAAAATCAGATCTCATCTTATTTTCATGTATATGAACCTGTGGCTTTGATGCCATCATTGGATTTCGAGGTGTCATGCATGCAGATTTTTCAAAACCTTTTCGAATCACACAATGAAAGATCAAAGTAAAACTATTTTAATTTACGCATGTATAGATCTAATCTTATACCTACGGATCTAGTTCATATAATGAAAATAAGAAATTATATATCTAATTTTAAATAAATAAAATATGATAATCAGATCACCTATTTGTAGCACTAAAATTCTTCCTGTATATCTGGATCTGAGGATATCTTCAGATTCTGATGAAGCCGCACACGCATCCGACCTTTACGGATATCTACATAAGACTGAAACAGATCGAAAGCACCTAAGATTATCAAGGTGCTAGCTCTCTTTCAGATCTCTGCTTCTCTGCTTTAGATCTGACTTTCTTCTTTGACTATCGTAGAAGATGATCCGAGGATCTATGCGCGAACTTCTTTCACACAGGATTTTGGAGGAAGAAAGAGGCGATGGGAGAACTCCTCCTTCTCATTTCTCTCTCTTTTTGATCTCTCTCTCTCTCTTGATCTCTCTCTCTCTCTATGTCGCCGACCAAGGGGTTTGGGCGGGTGGAATTTGGAAGATAGAAGAGGAAGGGGGGCGGCACACAAATTCAATCACTTGAAGTCCTCCACACACCCAAGAGCACCCTTCCTTAAATAGATGTCAGCCAAGGGGATGAGATAGAGTTCAATTGAATTTGAACTCTTATTTGATAAGAATTCAAGTTCAATCTGAACTTATCAAATCCTTAGAAGATGAAGAGATACAAAAGCCAGAAGGGGGCGACAACTTTGAATTTGCACCCGCTCTCCCTATCTATTTCTCTATGTGCGATGCCAATCTGATATTGGCATCCACATGAGATGAGAGGCAAGAGGGAGAGTCCCAAAAATTGGGACTTTAGCTCCTGATTCAATTGGGTTCAGGTCAGGATTCAATTTGAATCCAATTCGATCTTGATTCGAGTCCAATTCGATCCAGACTCAATCCTAATACAATTAGGACCCAATCCTAATCTACTTAGGATCCAATCCTAAAACCAAAAGCCTAATTAGATCAAGTCTAAAATAATTAAATCTGATTTAATTATTTAATATTTGATCCCAACTTGATCTCATCAAATTGGATTGTAATAATTGCAATTAGGTCCTCCTTGCTAACTATTAGCTAATTCGATATTTGTAATTTTTATAAATTGATCCAAATCATCAATGATATTGATATTTGATCATCATTCAACCATTTGATTTGATCAAACCTCTTTTGTATATGACCCTATAGATTCTGTTTTGTCTGATAATGAGACATATCATGATCTCTATCATGGTATCATCGAAACACTTTTCAATGGGTTGGAATATTTTCAACTCTCATCCAACAAGAATCATCGATCCAGAATAACCTTAGTGAGCTCTCACAATCTATTAATAATATTTAGCAGCATATGGTAGCAACCCAATAGAACAGAATAAATAGAACTCCTAGGTATAGTTACCATATGATTCAGTTCTTCTATCGTGAGTCCCGATAAGATAGAGATTATGAAAACTTGTCAAACCCCAACATCCATCATATGAAAGATTTGATTAGCACAAATCCAAATCATGATACTGGTGGAAACTTTTTTCCATCAATCATCTTGCTGTGGCCACAGATTTAAGGACTCAGCTTCTCAAATCCTATAGGACTACTGCTTATCTACTAAAATCGATAGATCCCATCTAAGTATGCATCCTACTCCTACAATAAACTTACTATAGCCAATATACACTATAAGAATCCAAATGGCTAGAAGATCATGTTTATATACAATCAAATTATAGCAATTCCATTGTGAGCAGCAGAAGCATCATAAATCAAAGAACTACTCACACCACTACAGCTCGAGAAGATCACTGACGAATGAGTAGACATCTATGTGATCTCTCATTTGGTCATGCTCAGTGCTGATGTTCTTTAACAACTATCCACACTCTCGCTTAGTGTTTCTACATTATAGACTAAAGATTTATCTATCCCGAAGGAAGCAAGCCTTGCACCGATCTAACCAGATCAGTCATCATCCTCGTGATGATCTATCGATTGAGAGTAATTTAAGAATTAATCATATATGTCTTTAAGTCTCAACTTTTGAGAATATATGTCTTTAAATTATTAATTCTAAGATGATTCTTGGACACATTAGACAAGAATGGATAGAAAATGCCTATTTATTGATGAATCAATAGTTTAAGTATAAATATATATCTTAGAACTATTATAATATATCTGTCATATTGGTTTCTAGGGTATACATCTAACACACTCTCCTTGTATTCAATAAAAATCATCCCGTCGACTATTCGACGGTCCATCCAACTATAGTCCATATTACACTACCTAAAGATTCTATGTATACAAATACAAGATAATTGCTAAATAATTATTTTATCATTTTCAATGGCTTATATAATAATTACATTCTACCATCAACTAATAGGTATAGAAGATCTTATCCTATTTAGGAATTACATTAATTCTATAGGTCAAGTACAGTAATCAAACGATATGCAATAGAGATCGAAAGAAATTTCAGTAGCATCTCCCCTTAGTTCTCCTCCACATGGCATAAGATGTGAGAGGAGAACTAAAAGAAAATATTATCTGAGATTTTTCTCGAGCCCTCACCATACTATTTGATTACTATAATGATCTATAAATAAATTATATTTTTAAACTATTCATATTGGACAATCAATTGACCAATATATATAATTCTTCCATCCGTATAAAATATATAAATATACGGATGCCATAGAATATATACATTAATCAAAAGATAGGTCTATGGTTTTATGCAATGCAATATTTTAAATTTTAATTAGGGGTTCCAAAGTACCAAGTAGCATTGCAAACGGGAGGTCGGGATGCGCACCTGTGCATGCGAACTTAGGGCACGCCAAACAACTAGGCCGCGCTAGCACACCTGCATGGCGTCTAGGCAAATCCCATTCTGGAGGTTTCAAAATACCGAGCAGCATTGTAAATAAGGTTAGAAATGGGCCGGACTGGGCCAGGCCACATCCTTGCTTGAGCCCGGTCCGAAAATTTTTTTGGGCTTCGGGTTGGGCCTAGGCTCTAAAATCTTTTAAAATATGAGGCCCGAGACTAGCTCGAACCCAATTGGACTGGGCTATATTATTTGTGATGGGTCGGAAGCAAGCTCATTAGTACCGCCACTCGAGTCTTGCCGATTACCCCCGAGGGGCAGATGTTCCCCATTGAAAACACATTGGTTACCGGAGAACTCGTCGAGTTGCTCCCACTGCCATCGGAGTAAATGAGCTTGCCAGAGCCGATCTGGTGGTGGCCCAGCCTCGAACCCCTGTCGTTAAAGGTAGTGGGGCTACTCTCATCGGAGAGGTCCTTGAAGTGGTTCCAACTCTCGAGAGTACCATCGGATGTGAGATTTTGTACGACAGCAGTGCTTGTCTGGATCTTGTCGGTGACCTAGAATGCACTTTTTGTGTACAAATTAAATTCAAATATTATAAATCTAAATAAATCTGATGAAACTAAATTTAAATATTAAAATTTAAAGAGAAAGGAATGGTGTATGGCGACAGCTCTGTCACCGTCGTCGTCGCCATCGCTAATACTCACCAGGCAGCATAGGAAAGAAGAGGAGAAGGTGTAGGGACTGGGGCACGGGTCCGACGTCGGTGCGGCATTCCGATAGTGCGGCGAAGGAAGAAGGTGGGATGTGGGGGAAGAAGGGGGAGGCGGGGGATGGCGGATCCGACGAGGGGAAGGTCGATCGAGTGTAGGGACAGATGATCCAGCATGGGGACGGTGGCAGGGGAAGAGTGGGAGGCCGAGGCACCGAGAGGGGGCCTCCGGCAAACTTCCGACAGCACCGATGGAAGAAGGGGGAGGTGGGGAAGGAGGGGGACGGTGCGGGCTTGAGGATGTTGGATCTAAGGAGGGACGGTGGCATTGGGGCTGAGGTGCGGGGACAGGGGCTCCGACGGTGCGGTGGGGAAGAATGGGGACTGAAGGGCAGGGAATAAGGGGAGGCGGCGGAGAATGAACCAAGCGGCCGGAGATGGGGGTGATTTTTAGGACAGAGTATTAGCAATAGCTAACTTGCATCGCTAAAGCCATCGCTAATATTAATTATTTAAAATTAAATTTATAATGATGGTAATAATAAAAAAACCATCGCTAATAAGTTTTCACCTTTTAACGATGGGTTTAATTTCCGGCATAATAAGTGGTCAGTAAATATTACTATTAGCAATGGCTCATTTGACGTTGCTAATGACTGTCACTATTACACTATTTTCTTGTAGTGTTATTAGGATCCGTTAAAAAGAATCAGGCGGTCAAATGGATATATATTGTTATATATTTATTTACATATGGTTATTTATTATTTTAGAAAAATAATTAAAAGGAAATTGGGAGGCTTATATATTAGCTTACTGAGTTAATAAACATCCCATCCAAAAGTTTTAATAAACTTGTTTGATATCCATATGGTCAATATTCAACTGACATTTTTAGCATATTTACTGGACAAAAACAGATATAGAAATATAGATATACGATGTACAATCCATATCCCATCCTTTTCACTCCTAAGAATAATAGTCGGTGGTTACACTTAATTTCACTGGTCCCAGCCCTACGTGGAGCGCTAAATCCTCTGTGAAGAGCCCCCATGGATACCAGCAAATTACGAATGATGCGAATATAGGCTCCAAAGTAGCGGACGGTGTGATTCAAAGGATAGTTCAAAGCTGAACCACATATCCAAAGAATCCCCACCTCATTAACCCCACAAGGTTGCTTCCTAGATGTTCTCTCTTTTCCAAGGGTCATGCCAGGTCTCCCCACTGCCTTTTTTTTCCTGAGTGGGTGATGATGGCCACCTTTCCATAAGCCTTTGGCTATTAGAATCTTGGAAGCCTTCTTTTGTATATCACAAGCTTTCCTTCTTCAACCGAGTAAGAGCCGTGTCCTAAGCCTTAAAGGGCTAGCAAAATCCCAACCAAAACATGCTTGGAATATGATCACCGAGTGATAAGTAAAGGCAGACATTATGAGAATATTAATGCATTATGGACACATGTTGTCCCCTATGATTGTCTCTCTTTAGCCATGGAATTTAAGGCATGGTGGAGATCAATGTCACGAAAAGTAATCGCGTTTTCGTTAAATAGAAGCTTTTCTACGCGGCCACTTCAAGTGCCCCATCCTTGAGGAATCCATCCTCAGATTTCTGCAAAGATTACACTCGCCTTTTTGGCCTGGACCGGATCATTATCTCGTTCAATCGGATCCATTTGGTTCTTGTTGAAGTTTGATCGCACTATGTATCTGTTTATTATTTCTTTTTGTAGTTCACCGAAAGCTGCAGCCTAATAGACATGGTATTTGTTACGCCAAGTGTGCTTAATTAGCTCAAAAAACATAAGGAGATTTTCAAATTAATATATTGAACTTATTACGGTTTCAACTAGAAAATTATTGGAACAAAATTAAAATGTTTAGAAAAGAGTAAATGAAACAAAAAAAAAAAATAGTGATAGACTTTGGCCTGTTTAATTTATGTCCCGCAAAGTATGTAAGGTTTTGAGAAAAACTTTTGTACATTTATTACCATGTTGCTTGCATATCAATGGAATTTCTTCTTCAAGTTAACATGGAAGTTCACTAGCTGAGGGTGCAAATGCACCTTCAAAGGTTCAACAATGAATTATTCAGAACCATTGCTGCTAGTTTTCGATAGAGATCGGATCGGTCAGAGAATAGATGTGACGGTGCTCGATGGTGGCTTGATCTATAAAATAAGTGATTCAAAATCGGAGTTAGCTCTGCTAGAGACTCTTCGATGCTTAAATCTGAAAACTACGAAACATAAAGAAAAATATATTATTGGAAAAGAAGTGATTGTTTATTTTGAGGGTCTCCTTTGGCCCTTTATTTATAGATGAGGACAAAAATATCGTGAAGAGCGAGGAGAATCAGATTGTTAGTCTTACCATATCAAGCGAAATATATTTGTTATATCTTATCTTATCTAGAAAATACATCACTATCATTCTTCCTTATCTGCTCATGACAGGCAATCCCATGAGCTCGTGAATCGTGTTGACTGGCATAAATTGGATAATGATATTATGCATAAATTTTTTCTAATATTATCAATTTTGGTCCGTCTTGAAATACATCGAGTTGGCTAGCATCAAGATCGGATCGGACCAGAGTTCCTTGAGCATCGACTCCGATCGAGAAATAATTTCCTATCCATATCAAGACCCAATACATAGATTTCATAGGAATCCCTGTTGATGAAGAACTTTGAGGTTTATAAGCATATTCCTTCTATAGCAGATTCACAATGTAGGCAACCATACACAAACAATGTAAAGAGGAAGCCAATCAATAAAATAGTGCATCTACCAATGCTGATGCCTTTTTTTCCCTTTTTTTCTTTTTTCCCCCATTTTAGTCCTATGTTAAAATCATCATGGAACCCATTTAGTTATATATTGATCCCACACGAATCAACACAACTTTGTGGCCCTTCCAAGTAATCTTGTATAACATCTTCAAATAAAGCTTGCACCATCCACGATATATACTTGTTCTCAACAAGGTAAGACATCCATAATCCCCTAATAATTCAAAGAAAATTTGAACCTTCAGTGGAGCCCAAGAAGTCTAGCGCCTGATCACACAAGCTAGTAATAACCTTACAATAATCTTGACATAAGTTACTAGATATGTGCCCAAAATTAAATTAAGGAGCCTTCATGGATAAAAATTTACATTTTATCTGGATATTTTTTAATAAAGATGTCCCATGGACTATATGACTAATGAAGCTTCACCATTATTACATGATATTTGGTCTGTCAAGGATTCCCTTTGTATGTTTTATGCTTTACATAAATTTAGGAATACAAATCAACTTGAAGACCGACATGCTCAAACGGGCGCTCAATTTGGGTGCAATGAGAGCAACTACTCCTGCCTCTTTGTCTCATCTTGTAAATATTTAGTGCATTTTCAAAATTAACAAAAATGTCCAATAGGCAACATGCTGTTAATTATGAACAAGAATTATTATAAAATATGATTGCATATAACATATTTTATAAAAATTAAGAAAATGCATCTTCTTCATAAAATTTACATTCCAAATTTATGATTAGTCAATCTTTTTTAAATCAAGTTTCATTGCAAACAATCTAATAAAAATTTCATTAAATTCATTACAGATTTCATACAAATCTATCTTCGTTACGTATAGACATAGAATTTTTGCTGTGCATAGCATACATCATCCTTTAAATAATGGATGGCTGCAAATGGATATGGACTGCATGATATATGTTATACAGCTGTGCACATCCATCTATCATGTAATGAATGATGCCTGTAATGCAGTACACTGTATAATGTATCGGGGTATCGTAGAGAATCCATGCTCTTGCATATATTCCCGTCAAACAAGGCATTTTATATCCCAGGATATAATGCTAGGCGCACGGGGGGTGTGGGGCAAAAAAAAAAGAGCCGGGGATGGAGGGAGGTTAAAGCGTGTGAACCTCAGAGTCAAACACGTGCCAAACATCGATCTCGGTGGTGCATGAACAATCGCACAAGCGTGGCCCTGCATGCGCATGCAAAGCTTACGTACACGACATGCAGGACTAATCTCCCAAGTCACTAACGAACGGACGGAAAGGATGGATCATGAGCCCACATTGGAATATATTCTCACGTCACCAACCTCTTTCTCCTGGGTCAGCGTTATCTCCACGCTGACACGAGTCCTCCGCACCATCGCCACCATGCATGCATCCCCACATGCATGACATGCTCCACAAAAACATGGCCGGCAAAAGACCCATCGTGGGGCCCGCAGAGCCGTCATTGCGAATGCGACACGCGAGCACGGAGTGGGACCTACTTAGTGGATCCCCTGCCTGATGGAACGTGAGAGACTTGTTGTCCCACATAGCTTCAATTTTTCTTTCAGATTTTAATTTTATTTTTTCCTTTCTTTTATCAAGAAATAATTTTTTTTTTTGGCAGAAGAAATAACTTTTCTACCGGACCGCGCCGTGTAAAGAATGGCTTGGATGGAGGACGACCCTCGCCAAAGAGCACAAATTTTTAACTATTTTGGATGTCGTGGATTCACCCTTTGGGAAAAAAATGTTCCACTTTTTCTGTTGTTGGGGTCCCTCTCCTGATGAGCTTTTGCAACCAATGGTGGCACGGTGGGATAGGCTATTTTCCTCGCACTAGACTTTGCAAGCTAGAAAGTAAGGTGGGAGAAAAGAGTCTTATTAGGGAGAAAGTGAAAAGAGGAATCCTTTTCATACCACTAAATGAAAGCTAGAGGGGTCACGGAAAATGGTTAAACACAAGGGTTGCAACTTTGCCATGATTGAAAGACTCACCTTCCTTCGTGTGAATCCATTCCGCCACACATATTCTTGGGGAATAATAGCCTCAGAATGGATAGATTACGAAATCTTGTGATATTTATATATTCTTGGATCTGTATTCGTCTAACCGTCCAGATTTTTAAATAGAATCTTAACATAGCATTAGGCTCTACATATGAGTAGGCATGCTGAGGAATAATACGTTCTTATTTACTAATTCATTTGCCGTCCCTTTTTTAGGTGTACATCCATCTAAATTAGGGGTGCAAATCGGTCGGATCGGATCGGGTCATGAGTGATCCCGATTCAATCCGATTTTTGATCGGATCTTAATGTTGGATCCAGACCCAACTCAATTGAAATTATATTGGATCGGATCGGATCCATGATAAAAAATCTGTCCCATTGGATTTTTGGATCGAATTGGGTCCATGTATAATCCGATCTCAATCTAAAAATTTGGATCCAGCTCGAGTCCAAATTCTAGTCGAGCTCGGTTCGTATGATAAACTAACATATGCAAAATTGACGATAAAAAAAATAAATATTACTTTGCTTTGATTATTAATTTCTCAGTAATTTCTCAAAGTCTCACAATCAAATTGAGTAAAACTATCTAAAAAATAACAATGCTACAATAGCATTTGAAATTTTAATTCCACTCTATTTACTCTATAGTTTACATATTAAATTCAATATTAAATTTAAATCGGATCCGATCGGATTGGGTTTTAATTCAATAAACTCAAATCCGATCCGAAATATTGAACAGATTCAATTTTAGAACCCGATCTGACCTCGTGGGTCTTTTAAAATGAATCAGATTGGATCTAAACTGGTCGGACTGAGTCGGATCACGGGTCAACCCGACCTATTTGCATACTTGATCTAAATGCCTAGATTATTAATTAGATTTCGTCTCTTAGGCAGACCATCCATTTAAATATCTGGATTTTGAAACAGGATCTTAACGCACATCTCAAAGCAATCCAAACTATGTCATTCATCCATCTCCATCCGTAGAGATCTTAAAGCGACAAATAGATGCTCCAATGGTAGATTCGCCTTCTTTTGTGGAGACAAAAGAGACACTCCTAAACCCTCTCTTTCTTTTTTTTTTTTCCTTAACTTGGATATTGATCTGAATTTCATCCAACCTATCTTCATATCATGTAAAATTTGTGTTGTTTATCGATCTGACATGCGTGCTGGGTCTTGGTTGGGGTTCGGTTAGAAATTGCCAGAGCAATTTTAGACGGCCCTAGATTTGAAAAGTTGCATAGCCAACCAAATGGATTATAAGAAGACCCTCAAATTTACCTAACTGAAGCTAGCCCAGATTATATTTGTCTAGTTTTGAAAGTTGCAGATTTAGACATCATTAATTTGTGTTTAAATGAAGCTTCTTGATGGGTGGGATGTTGATGGGGTTAAACTCGTGCGCTGATAACCCCAAAAGAAGATGCTAGCACTCCCGTAGGGAACTCAATTAAGTTGCATTGACTATTGTTCATGCTCTCTCCTTACAAGCAATTATAAACACCCATTGTTTTCTTCCGGATGTTTCTTTCCCAGAAGTGTTGTCCGTCAACGTTGCGTAGTTATCGTGTTATGAAATTTATCTCCAGTGGATGGACAATGTTACTTCTACGGTATTGGCTAATCAACCTAGAGGGAACAGTTCCAAGTTGACCGGGACTACTTTCTCATGTCCCTATCATGAGTAGGTGCTCTTTGCATGTGTCCACACAAAAGAGAGATTGTAATATTGTCTTTTTTTAAAAAAAATTGACTGTAATCTGAATAATTTATTGAGTGTTATGCTGAAGGAAATCTATAAGTAGTAGGTATTGACTTTCCTCCTTTTTGTTGGTATCTTCGTCAGCTTCTCCATTGAGTAAAGAAGCTAGCTAGAGTCCATAATCATGATGGACATGCTTGTGCTTTTCTCTTAAAACCGTACTAGAGTCACAATAATTGATTAAGAAAATTTGACATTAACTAGAGCTGACAAATAATGGAATGAACATAGATCATAAAATTATCTTTCAATACTTTAAGAATCAATACTATATACACAATAATAAACGATTGGATCATTAAAATATCTCAAAAATATGAAGGACTATTGTGATATTTTTAAATCAAAAAATGTAAATAAAATTGGACTAAAGTTACGTGGATGTTCTTATAATTTATCTTATATTATATGATTTTATGAATAGAATAACAAAGATATGTAATATAGTGCTATCGTATCTTTATTTGAAAATAAATTGAAAATAGAAGTCAAGGTTGCAAGTATTTGGGATTCCATAACTTCCAATATTGATAATCAACTACTGAGCATCAATTGTATCCTGATTGATGAAGAGGTTATAATAACTCCTTTATAATTTAATTATTTTTTAATCTATGAATTCTATGCTTATAATTTTAATATATTTATTTGATATAGGCAACTACTATTCAAGTATCAATTCACAAAGAAAATACCATATAATTTAGGAGCTCTTTCATTGAAG
>KE505263.1:260364-270778 GCA_000441515.1 Elaeis oleifera
CAGAGATCGAGATGGTGGTGGGATTGCAGAGGGCTCTGGGTTAGGTTAGGCTTAGTGCTAGGGTTGGCATTATAGAAATGGAGATGGCGATGGAGAGGACTAAAGTTAGGGTTTGAGGTGGGTAACATGAGAGGAAACGAAGAGAGAAATAAGAAAGAAAAGAAGAGCAAATCATGAGCGGCCGACTGCGAATAAAGAGAGAAAAAAGAATGGGATAGGAAATGGTACCAGAGATGGAAACCCTTGCAGCAATCCATACGCAGCGCGTCTTGCTGATGGCGTGCTTCCTCATCTGCAAAGAGAATGATGGATCCACAGCTATAGACATGGCCCTCTCTAGTGCGAATTCTCAGATGGTGAGATCGAGCCATAGTAAAGAGATCCGACTGGTGAGGGATGAGAAGAGTTGATCCGACATAAAAATAGACCATAAAAGAGAGAAGAAGGGAATCGGAGAGAGATCGGGAGGTGAGGGGCGAATGAGGGAACTGATGGAGTGGAAGAGATAGGAGAGAGAAGGCATTTCAAACGAGGTATTTAAAGAGGTGGTTGCATGGTGTAATCTATGCGTTTTAAATACATAAAAGCTCCATGCACCGGCTTATTACGTAGGTGTCCCTATAAAAAAATTATATAGGAATTGATTTTAAAATATGTTATTGCATTTAAATTGCATGCAGTCGTTTGCATATTTTTGATGTTCTGGATTTTCTTTTGTGGGCATCCTCATATAAATATTATCTAAAAATTGCAACAAATTTTATTACATTGGCTTTTATTTTGTTCTAATTTATGGGAAAAAATTGATAATATTTTAATAAACTAAATGTTATATAACATTAGTATAAATTAGTGTGTGACTAGGGTAATATAATATGTTAATTAAATATTTTTTTTTAATTCAAGTTAGTTTATGATTTAGTTAATTTAATATCTTAGTTAAATATAATTTTCTTGGTTAATTTGATTTGTGAGAATTTTTACTTTCGCCGAATTTCAAAATGAATCTAGATAATAAATGGATAGGTAATATAACATTTTTGATAAAATAATTCTCATATAAATTAGCCCATGATTAATAGTGTGTGATTAATTTTTAGTATATGATTTGGCTAATACAATATAATAATTACACTAATCCTTCTTGGTTGGATTTATTGTTTAATTATTGTATGATTTGCAAGAGTATTTACTTTAGTTAAATTTGAGAATGAACTAAAATGATATTTAACTACATATTATTAATTTGATAGATTATGTAGCTGGAGAGAATGCCCTCTTCCATCGATTTGTTGGGTTTTAAATATATTTCTTGATTTTATGTTCTTTTTGAACTAAAACACTAATCTTTAACTACTTACAATTGTAGAAATAAAAATAATGAAAATTTACTGAAAGTCATGCTCGAGAAGATAACTGATAGATTAGGATTGGACATGCCAATTTATGAATTAGAGGCCTGGGATGATAGGATGCTGAGGGCACATGTCTAAATTATGCTGGAGCATGATAATAAATCACCTAAAATTCTTAAGATTTGGGGTCATTCGATGCATGATCAAAATGAATTGAAGGAATTTGTTGCAGGATTTGCAATAAATAGATTACAATAAAGATTTAAATTTGAAGTTGAAGATTTCAACTTTGAAAATAAAGAATATTATAAGTATATGTATCAAAGAATTAATGATGCTTATGAACTTCTTGAGTATGAGCATAGACAATTATGTTGGGAGTATGATTTATTCGGTTGATAGGTATAACAGGTTGTTGGATGAATATAGTATCTTTGAAAAAAAAGTTGAAAAATATAGAAAATATTTCATCCAGATTCTGAATCATCAGTTGGTGAGAATTTTATCTAGGACTATTTGATATATGTTTTGGAAGTATTAGTTCAAAACCAATACTACGTTTGAGTATTGGTGCATGGGTTTGCATTTTGTATTTTGGGTTTCACTGGGACAAGTTTATCTTTTTCATGATATGCCTATTCTACAATTGTAATATTTTTGAATTAGTCAATAATAAGTGATTATATTTTGGCAATGAATGAAGATGATGCTAATTTGACCTATATTTTTTTGGGCATACGACTCTTGCACCAATTTTCAAATATTTTAGTATTGATGTATTGAAATTATCTATACAATAAAATTCGACTATATTTTATAAAAAAATTTGAATATATTTTTGAATAATATTAATGTGGTATCAATAAATATGAAATCTTTTATTATGCATTCCACACATGAAATCAATAAACAAACACTTTTATTTATTCAGAGAATTAATGAAATTGTTGGAAAAATTTTCTTTCTGACAAAATTTTATAAAATTAAGTTCCATTGTTATTTTTAGGCCAAAAGAGATCAAATAGGAAATGATATTCTAAATCTTATAACTATAATAAAATATATGATCAACCAACATTTATTGAATTTGAAAAAGGATCAAAAGAAATGGTTTGATCCTCTTTTTTCTTTTAAATTTACATTCAAAATTTCATTTCTTTGTTCTAATTACTACATAAAATATTTATCAAATTACTATTATAGTTCTTTTATCTTCGGTATTTCTCTAGATTGCATTATTTATTGTTGAATTAGAAGTTTGGACTAAAAATTTCCTCTAAAATTTATTTATTATTTATTCTATTTTATTTATTTATGCTATATTGAAATCTATTCATTGTTTATATCCTCTAAAATATTTTGTTGCCAATAAAAATGTTAGAATATTGTTCAGCTTTGAATTATTTTTATTTAATTTATTCATTCATACCATAGAATGAATTCAAAGAAAGTACATAGGAAGAATAAAATAAGAAGGATGAATATCATTGCTTAACAAAGAATTAGAAGATTGTTCGAAAAGAAAGGTTGCACGACCAAGGGTTGCAACTTTGCCATAGTTGAAGGACTCACCTTCCTTCATGTGAATCTATTCCGCCATGCATATTATTGAGGAATAATAGTCTCGGAATGGATAGATTATGAAATCTTTTGGTATTTATATATTCTTGGATCTGTATTCATCTAACCATCTGGATTTTAAATAGAATCTTAACATAGCATTGGGCTCTACATATGAGTAGGTGTGCTGAGGAATAATACGCTCTTATTTACTAATCCATTTGCCGCCCCTTTTTCTAGGTGTACATCCATCTAAATTAGAGGTGCAAATGGGTCAGATCGGATCGTGAGTGATCCCGATCTGATCCAATTTTTGATCGAACCCTAATGTTGGACCCAGACCCAATCCAATTGAAAATCGAGATGGATCCGGATCCATGATCAAAAAGTCTATCCCATTGGAATTTTGGGTCGGTCGGATCTATGTATAATCCGATCTCAATCTAAAAAATTTAGATTCGGCTCGGGCTCAAATTCTAGTCGGGCTTAGTTCGTATGATAAACTAACATATGTAAAATTTATGACAAAAAAATAAATATTACTTTGCCTTTACTATTAATTTATAAGTAATTTCTCAAAATCTCACGGTCAAATTGAGTAAAACTATATAAAAATAACAATGCTACAATAGCATTTAGAATTCTAATCCTACTTTATTTGCTCTATAGTTTACATATTGAATTCAATATTGAATTTAGATCGGATCGGGTCGGATCAGATTTTAATTCAGTAAACTCATATTTGACCTGGAATATTGAACAGGTCCAATTTTAGAACCCGATCCGACCTCGTGGGTCCTTTAAAATGGATCGGATTGGGTCTAAGCGGGTCGGATTGGGTTGGGTCACGGGTCAACCCGACCCATTTGCAGCCTTAATCTAAATGCCTAGATTATTAATTAGATTTCGTCTCTTGGGTGGCCATCCATTTAAACATCTAGATTTTGAAACACAATCTTAACACACATCTTAAAGCAATCCGAACTATGTCATTCATCCTTCTGCAGAGATCTTAAAGCGATAAATGGATGCTCCAATGTGGATTCGTGCGAAGGAAGGCGAATCCTTCTTTTGCGCAGATAAAAGAGACACCCCCAAACTCTCTCTCTTTCTTTTTTTTTAGCTTGGATATTGGTCTGAATTTCATCCAACCTGTCTTCATATCATGTAAAATTTGTGTTGTTTATCGATCGGTCATGCGTACTGGGTCTTGGTTGGGTTCCGTTAGAAAATGCCAAAGCAATTAGATGGCCCTAGATTTGAAAAGCTACATAGCCAACCAAAATGGATTATAAGAAGAAAACCCTCAAATTTATCTAACTGAAGCTAGCCCAGATTATATTTGTTTAGTTTTGAAAGATGCAGATTTAGACATCATTAATTGTGTTTAAATAAAGCTTCTTGATGGGTGGGTGTTGCGGTTTGTTCTGGTTGACGTCAGAAAATTGAGAAGCACAGCGCTGGAGTAACCTGTAAAAAAGTCCGGACCGGAGGATTGTGCTCCGGTGAGGACCCTCCGATGTTCAAGTCAGAATGCGCAAACAGAGAAGCAGAGTTTTAGCTCTCTAAGATAGATTACTTATCTGGATCCTCGGGGTTTGAGTATTTATAGAGGAGACGACTGTGTAACCATTTTTGGTAGATAGACTAGTCAAATCTGGTGTGGTTATTTGGTTGTGATTCTTAGGATTAGATGGTTACATCTGAAAGATTCTCAGGATCAGGCGGTTACATCTGAAAGATTCTTAGGATCAAATAGTTATGCCACTAGGATTGACAGTTATGGCCAGATAGCATTGATAGCTATGGCCAGTTGGCGCCTGCCTTTTGGATCTGTGTCTGATCAATTTGCTTTCGAGGAGAGATCAGAGAGTATGGCATGCCGACTAGGAGTTGAGACTGATAGTTTTCCGACCTAGGGTTGGACCAAATCTTTTCTGCCCAAAGGTTTGGATCAAAAATACGTCAACAAAAGATCGGATAGAATAGCCTCCGACCAGAGGTCGGGACAGATATTTACCAACCAGAGGTCAGACAAACCGCAACAATTAGGCCGCTTGAAAGGTGCTGATATGGATCCAATGGGTCATAATGGGCTTCAATCTTCATACATAACTAGTCCATTCCAAATTACTCCTAACAGATACCTCCTACTCTCTAGTTTGAGCTCTGATCGAGCTATGAGAGTATTTATCTAGGCATTCTAAATGGTCAGAAAGGTGAAGAGCTCTTTTTAAACCAAATGCCTACGCATAATTTTCAGACAAAAAATTGTCAAACTAATGATGAAATTTTTGAAATCTGCATAGACGCCACTCTTCTTATTGAGATGCATTAAATGTGAAGACCATTGACTAGCTTGAGCTAATAAAAGCTTGACACATGGTCCATTTTAGGAATTCATACCAACTTGATGTCCTCCGAGAGATGTGCATCCTTCTATTTAAAGAGGCAGCTTCCTTTGTTTATTTTTCTTCTACTAATTTTGGTAAAATCTTTTCTCTCTTTGCCATCTTTCTTGCTCCAAAGCTCCTACAGACAGATTTCTTTCTTTCTTCACCATGCGAAGAGCCCTCAGAAGATAGTTACTTTCTTTTGATTTCTTACTCGAAGGTAAGTCCCTCTTACCTTCTTGATTTTTTTCTTCTTTTCACTTTCCCTTAGGTTTCTGCTTCCATGGTGGGTTCTGAAAACTCTGGGAGCGAGAGCCCTATGCGAAAGAAAGTGAAGGATCTAAAAAGTCCAAGATCTAAAATCAATTCTTCGGTCGGATTTGGAGAGATCCAAATCGAGCTGACCTTGGGTGACTTGGAGTTGCTCCAAACCCAATACTACATTCTGGATGAGTTCCATCTTGAATTTCTTGATTTCAATGCTCGAGTCCACAGTCCACCTCCAAGTCGATTAGTGGTGTATGAGGAAAATCTTCAGGTCTTAGATTTTTCATTTTTCTTTCATCTTTGAGCTTTTTAGGTTATATGAGATTGCTTTTTATGCTGTATCCCCAAACTTCTTTAGATACATCATAGGGTTTCTTATACTTTGCTCTTGGACGGGAGTCTGACCTTCAATTCTTCTTTTTCGAGCTCGTTTCACATTAAAAAATACCCATATACCAACTGACTGTATGTTTCCTCCTAGAAGGGTGTCTCTCCTCTGGTCTCCAGCACTCTTTCATCCATTTATGCATGGAAGAGCTGCTCTTTTTATTCTTGTACTTTGATGGATGACTGGGGGCTTCCAGACTGGGGTCGATCAAAGCTTCATCCTTGAAGCTCGTAGAGTTAAGTGCTGAGCAAAAGAAAGGGCTTAGGGATCTCCTAAATCAGAATACTCCTCATCTGGATGAGTTTTTATTCGATGAATCTCTTTTCTCGATACGGATCTCCTCTAGTGACCCTAGGAATGAGTGGGGTTGTTCATGTTTTCTTTCTTCTCTCTTTTTTTTATACATATATAGCTTTCTAACCCAACATTTATTGAACAATTGTAGAAATGGAACCCTCGACAAAGGATATTGCGAAAATGAAGGCCTCTCTTCTGCAGAAGAGGAAGACTCAAGCCGTCGAAATCAAGAGGAAGAAAAAGTCAAAATATGTCGAACTCAGCCAAGAGCCTACTACTACTGATCAAGCAGTTTCTTTCGAGGTCGGAGCAATTTTGACGACATTTGCACTTACTCCGATCCTGATCGCTAACTTTCGAGAAGAAATCATCAAGCGGCCTCAGCCTTCCAAGGCCTCTGCTCGGGTTGAGTCTTCTAAGGAGGTCGATGATGATGAGGCTCTTCCTGATGATATTCTAGAGGATCTATTTTTCAGACTGGAAGGCCGTTCGGGAAGCTATTGAGAACTCTGTAATCCCAGCAGAGTTGGAGCAGATGGACAAGATGAGCATTTTCAGTCTAAAAAACTATCTTTGACCATGGATCACCAGGTATAGCATTTATTCTGTTATCCCTCCTCCCTTTTAATCATTATAATTCCTCTAACTCAGTCAACTTGAGACGCAGCTGTTCCATATTCTCATCAATTTGTCGGATTGCTCGACCAGAGAGGCACAAGCACGAGAGACTGAGAAGAAAGCCAAGATAGATGCCGAGATAGCTCGAACAAAATTAAAGAACTAGAGGCTGAGGCCAAAAGTCTCCTAGGAGCCCTTGGGTAGGTGGAGTTCGATCTCGCCCTCAACCTAGAGAGGGAGAAAGAGGCAGAGAGAAGGACTGAGGAGCTCATTCAAGATGCTAAGCGCTCTTCAGTCGAAGAATTTAAGGCATCACCTATCTTCACTAGGGAGATGGCTCGAGCGGTGGAGGCATTTAAGGTATCTGAAGAATACCGTAACAGTCATGTGATCTTTAACGAAAGATTTTCATCAGGCTCATAAGAAGGTTGGATCGACTATCGAAAGTCAATAAAGAGGAGCATTCGAAGCTTAATCTCACCTTCTTAGACTATGAAGATGAAGATGAAGATGATGAGGAAGTTCACACTGCCTCCGAGCTCCCCATCTCCGAGAAGAAGAATGTTGCTGAGCCACCCTCCTCTTCAACTGCTGATGCAGGTCTCTCCGGGCCTCCTTTGGATACAACTCCCTAAGAAGGTCAGAGATTGAATACTTATATTTTTTGCCCCTTTCTTCTTTTTATCTCTGTAAGAATTTTCATTTAATAAATAAATTATGAGCTTTTTGAATTTACCACTTTCAATTTTTTGCATAGTCAGTAAATGACGCTTGCGATGTCAGTTCGGTAGCTACTGCTCCTTTACTAGCCACTCCTCTTCCTACAGTGATGATGGTTAATATTAAAGCTCATATCAAGAGCCTGAAAAAGAACTTAAATTCCTCGAAGGAGAGGCCACTGATCAGGAAGAGAGATTTCAAAAGGCTCAAAAGAAACTTGATGAGGCCAAGAAAGAAATCAATAGACTTCAACAAGAAGTTTGGTGAGGAGTTGTGGCGCACAGTGCTGAGAAGGCACAATTGGCAGAAGAGATATAGAGGGTATCCGATGCAGTGGGAAAGAAGTCCTAGGGTGTGGCGGTGAAATTGACAGTATATCGTCGTCAGCTTGACTCTGCCCATGAAAAAATCTATGCCTTGGAGTCCTTGATCAAGTGTAGAGAATTTGAATGGGCGAGGTCCGTGCAGACGTTGCAACTTCAAGACGAACTCCATAATACTAGAGAGAAAATTTTGAAGTTACAAAGGGTGTTGAATGGCAAAAAAATTATCACCACTCCTAAGGACGTACAAAATGAGGCATCCCAGTGACTGCTCCGATTGTCGATGTTGGCTTGAAAGAGCTTCTTTCGATCTCCATGATGAAAGATCTTGGTCGGGAGAGCAAGAATCAGAAGGCCGATCTCCGATAGGAGAAGGAGCTTCTTCTTCTCGGTCTCATGAGTAGCTGATAGATAGTTCTCAATTGATGATCCATACGATATTTGCTATCAGACGTGATTTTAGCTACAGCTTTTGTTGAAATACACTTCAAATTTTGTACCCACAACTAGATCTATCCGAACTGCCAACCCAAGATGGACATGAAAGATGCTTTGATGTAGCTACATGAAAAGCGAGGGAATACTTACATATTTTCTAAATTCATGATTCTCTACAGAGCGTCGTGCATCGAAAAGGTGCAGCCAGTTGACGATGCCCCACCAGCCGAATAGCCAATTTTTTTTTCTTCATTTTGTCTTTTCTCTATCTTGTAATGTCAGACAGAGCTGACCAGACTTATAAACACTTTTTATGGGAATAAAGTTACAAGTTCTTTAATCATGCGTTCATATATATATTTCTTATTATATATTTTTTTTATGTTGTCATTTTCTGAATCATACTGACTCCATATGACTCGAGGTCGATTAAAGGTCAAGTTCAAATATAAATCAATCAAAGGCTTTTGACATCTTGAGATCGATCAAAGGTCGAGTTCAATATAAGTCGATCAGAGGCTTTTAGCATCTCGAGGCCGATCAAAGGCTGAGTTCAATATAAGCCAATCAGAGGCTTTTAACATCTTGAGGTCGATCAAAGGCCAAGTTCAAATATAAGCCAATCAAAGGCTTTTAGCATCTCAAGGCCGATCAAAAGTTGAGTTCAAATATAAGCCGATCAAAAGCTTTTAACATCTCGAGGTCGATCAAAGGCCAAGTTCAATATAAACCGATCCAGGACTTTTAACATCTCGAGACTGATCAAAGGTCGAGTTCAATATTAGCCGATCAAAGACTTTTAGTATCTTGAGATCGATCAAAGATCGAGTTCAATATAAGCCGATCAAAGATTTTTAGCATCTCAAGATTGATCAAAGGCTGAGTTTAATATAAGCCGATCCGAGGCTTTAACATCTCGAGGTCGATCAAAAGCTGAGTTCAAATATAAACCGATCAAAGGCTTTTAGCATCTCGAGGTCGATCAAAGGTCGAGTTCAATATAAATCGACCAAAGATTTTTAGCATCTCGAGGCTGATCAAAGGTCAAGTTCAAATATAAGCCAATCAAAATTTTAACATCTCGAGGCCGATCAAAGGTCGAGTTCAATATAAGTCGATCAAAGGCTTTTAGCATCTCAAGGTTGATCAAAGATCGAGTTTAATATAAGCCGATCAAAGACTTTTAACATCTCGAGGTCGATCAAAGGTCGAGTTTAAATATAAGTCGATCAAAAATATGTAGCATCTCGAGACCTATCAAAGGTTGAGTTCAACATAAGTCGATCAAAAGCTTTTAGCATCTCAAGGCTGGTCAAAGGTCGAATTCAAATATTAGCCGATCAAAGACTTTAATATCTCGAGGTCGATCAAAAATCGAGTTCAATATAAGCTGATCAAAGATTTTTAGCATCTCAAGGTCAATCAAAGATTGAGTTTAATATAAGTTGATCAGAGGCTTTTGGCATCTCAAGGCCAATCAAAGGTCGAGTTCAATATAAGCCGATTAGAGATTTGTAATATCTCGAAGCTGATCAAAGGTCGAGTTCAAATATAAGCCGATCAAAAGCTTTTAGCATCTGAAGGTCGATCAAAGGTCGAGTTCTATATAAGTCGATCAAAGACTTTTAGCATCTCGAGGTCGATCAAAGATCGAGTTCAAATATAAGTCGATCAAAAGCTTTTAACATCTCAAAGTAGTTCAAAGGCCAAGTTCAATATAAGTCAATCAAAGACTTTTAGCATCTCGAGGTCGATCAAAGATCGAGTTCAATATAAGCCAATCAGAGATTTTTAGCATCTCGAGGCCGATCAAAGGCCAAGTTCAAATATAAGCCGATCAAAGACTTTTAACACCTCGAGGCCGATCAAAGATCGAGTTTAATATAAGTCGATCAAAGGCTTTTAACATCTCTAGGCCGATCAAAGGTCGAGTTCAATATAAGCCGATCAAAGACTTTTAGTATCTCAAGGACAATCAAAGGTCGAGTTCAATATAAGTCGATCAGAGGCTTTTAACATCTCGAGACCGATCAAAGGCTGAGTTCAATATAAGCC
>KE505263.1:325362-340079 GCA_000441515.1 Elaeis oleifera
AAATGCAGGTCCAGTTCGGATCTAATTCGGAGTGAATCGGGTCACGGGTTTAAAATCTACATAAATAAAATTAGTGGTCACGTCGACAGCAAAATAGCGTGGCCATGTCTATCTTTTTATATAGATATTCTCTCCTCTCCTCTCCTCCCCTCCCACGTCTTCTCACTTCACCCATTGATAGTGGATATTGTATACCATCCCCAAGGCAATAGTAATGTACAATAGTAAACAAGTAATTAGATATTTTAATTATGAACAACTGTTGGTATGTTCCCAGTTTATTGTGTTTGTGGAAGAACTTTTAGAGAAGTTCCGAGGTTAGCTGTAAGAATGGCATTTCTTGTGCAGTGCATTAATGATCTTGTGGCAGTGTGACAGTATTAAAGATTTTAGTAAGAGATTTAAGAACAATTTGGGTGAGTCACTCTTTTGGCCCAAGCCCAAATTCTTATTTGGGTGAGTCATTCTAAGTGAGTTCGGATCTTATATTTGGATCCAGATTGGGTCGGATTGGGTCATGTATCTTGAGATTCAAATTAATCCAAAAGTCTCTATGGATCGGGTCGGATCGGATCCAAATTCAAAAAATCTAGATCTGATCCGAAAAATGAACGGATCCAATTTTTGAACCTGATCCGACTCCATGGGTCTTTTAAATAGATTCGGATCGGGTCTAACCGGATTGAATCACGGATCAACCCGATCCATTTGCAGCCTTAATTAGGCCAAGCCCGTCCGCCCCCACACTGGGCCACGCGCTCGTGGCCGACTCGCGCACACCCGCATGCTAGGCCTAGGCCTGGCCCATGCACTTGCGGGCCTGCCGGCCCTGTGGGCCCATCTGCCACCCATGGGCCCTACCAGCCCATCTCCTCACCTTCTTTCGTGCGTATCTTCTCCATCTGGACTCTGTTTGGACTATTCTTGGACTCGTTGGACTCCGTTCGTTATTCTAGATCTCATTTTAGACTTTTTATGGATCGAATCTCGAGATATTTTCTAACAATCTCCATCTTGACTCGATATTCGACCTTTACCTGACTTTAAGAGTTTTTGGATCTTCTCATCCCCATGCCCTGGGATAATTGCCTGCTACTCATGGATGGGCAATATGGGAGTCGAGCCAGACCACTCGATCCCATCTCTGTCATATGTTATGCACCGTACAGCACCTCTGATCTGAGACCTACTCAGAGTAGCCTCCATGCGACATCGCTCATCCTCCCGAGTCTCTCGTCCCGTGTCCGATTCATCTCTACCTAGAGCTCCACCTCGCACTGAGCTTCTGCTGGCATCCTCCATGTAAACGGCTCCTTCTTGCATAAAAGAGCATCGATCAACCCTCCACAGTCGATTTTCACCTTGATTGCACCAATTTTCTCAATTTCAATCTTGCTCACCACCACCGCAATCTACATCCTAGTACCGTCTCGCTCTAATACTAATTGTTGGAAATGTCTGGTCAGAATACCACCACCATAGGTCTTTTCGATACCACTCATCACAGCAGAAAGAAAGAAGATAATACAAACAATTAGATATATCGAACAGCCCAAGCGCTGCCTCCATGGGATATGCAAGCTTCACTATGAAAAGATAATACAAGTACAAGAGAAGAACATCCACTCTCAACTCTCTGTACACAACTCTCTCAACTAGAAGCTATCCTCACAAAAGCTCTCTCAAATCTCCCAAGGAGATCCTCTCACAGGCTTGCCAGTACTAGGATCCTCGACGTCCCTAGATGCTTCCTGTGAAGCGAACCGCTATATGTCTCTCCACAGCTGCTCTACTTGATGTTCTGCTCTGTCCCTGATCCTCTATCGGTGCTCTGTAGGGTCTGCTCTACCCGTTGCACATACTCGGAGCTCTGTCGAATTCATTCCGATGGCTGCATGAGCCTCCCTCGCACTAATGCCTCCACTCATGGCTCTTTGTCGCACTCTCAGTGTGTTTAAGGTTCTATTCGCCACAGAACCTTTTAAAGGCCTAAAACCCAGCTCAGATCGAAATCAGACTCTGGATCAGACTCCTGTAGCTTCTCGACTATCCGATCATGCCTCAGATCAGAAACTGACCATTGGATCGCATCCCATCGTGCCAAATCACGTCTCTGATCTCTCTGGGATGATTCACAGCCGTCCGATCATGATCGTGATCATCTGAAGCCAGCCGATCATGCATTGGTCCATGAGAGCCACCGTGAGCCATGAGAAATCAGCCCAAAATGCTCACCGATCCACCATACATTGCGTGAAATGCGGTGTGAAATGCTGTTGGCATGGAGGTGTTGGGCTGTGCCCATGCATCCGTTGGGCCGTGCACTCGTGGTCGGCCCACACATGCCCACATGCTGGGCCTGGGCCTGGCCTGCACACCCGTGGGCCCGCCAGCCCTATGGGCCCGTCTGCTGCCCGTGGACCCTACCAGCCAACCTTCTCACTTTTTTCATGCGTATCTTCTCCATTTAGATTTTGTTTAGACTGTTCTTGGACTCGTTGGACTCTATTCGTCGTTTTGGATCTCATTCTGAACTTCTTGTGGATTGAATCTCGAGGCATATTTTCTAACATTCCATATCTAGAGGACAGTCATTCCGTTAAGGGTCTCTAGTCAATATGCACCCAGGCGAAAGATTTCGATTATTCTGTAGGATCCTTTCCAGTTTAGAGATAACTTTCCTTGGTCCAAGCCTTTCTTAAGATCAAGTCTCCCGGATGAAAAATCTTTGGCTTGATCCTTGCATTATAATGCTCGACTACCTTTTGTCGATATGCAGCCATTCTTATCTGAGCTTATTGCTGAACCTCCAGAAGTAAGTCCAAGTCGGCCCTTCGACAGTCGGAATTACTTGGTTCTACATACTATTCGACCCTCATTGACGATAATCCGATCTCTAATGGGATCATCATTTCTATTCAATATGTCAGCTTGAATGATGACTCTTTCATTGGGATGCATGGAGTCATCTGATAAGCCCATAAGATTGGATATAGCTTTTCTACCTATAAGTCTTTGGCTTCATTCAGTCGGATCTTGAGACCATATAGAATTATTCGGTTTGTCATTTTCACTTCACCATTTGATTGTGGATGACCGACAGAAGTGAGTTTAGGCGTGATAGAAAATTTTGCACATAACTTTTTGAACTTTTGATTGTCGAATTGTCAACCATTATCAGTGATGATGGTGTGTGGCAATTCGAACCGACATATAATGAACTTCTAAATGAAGTCTTCCATTTTGTCTTTGATGATTTGTGTTAGGGGTTCGACCTCCACCCATTTGGTGAAGTAATCAACGGCAACCACCAAAAACTTTCAATAACCAGTCGCTAGAGGAAAGAATCGAGTATGTCGATTTCCCAATGTACGAATGGCCATGGTACAATGATTGACGTCAACTAGCTGGCCGGTTAATGTTGTAGATTAGCATACTTTTGACATACTTTGCATCTCCGAACAAGCTCGATTGCGTCTTTCCTTATGGTGGGCCAGTAGTACCCCAGTTGTAGAACTTTGTAGGTCAATGATTTGCCTCCAAGTGATTTCCGTAAATCCCTTCATAGACTTCTCGGAGAGCATAATCAGCTTCGGTAGGTCTCAAGCACTTTAGCAGTGGAAGAGAGAATGATCTTTATATAGCCATCCATTCATTAGTACATACTGTGAAGCCATCCATCTTAGTCGTTTGGCTTCTAACGAGTCTCTAAAAAGAGTACTATCAGTTAAGTACTGAATGATCGAATCCATCCAGCTTGCTTTGTCATTTATTTGTTGTACTTTATCGACCTTATCGATACTCGATTGTTCGAGATATTCGACGAACGTTCAGTCAAATAGATTGAAAGAAGTAATCACTAATCGAGAAAGTGTATCGGTACGTGCATTCTCTTTTTTTGAAATGTGAGAAATCTTAAAATATTTAAAAATTTGAATAAGATCCCTCACTTTTCGAAGGTACTTCATCATGGTCAGATCTCGAACCTCAAATTTGCCTCTGACCTGACCAATATCAACTGCGAGTCAATGAAGACCTTCAAGTTTTCTATACCAAGCTCTCTCGCAATCTTCAAGCCGGCTAGCAAGGCTTCATATTCGACTTGATTATTGGAAGCTTTGAAGTTGAACCAAAAATATATTCAGTCATTTATCCCTTTGAAGTTGGTGAGAATGAGGTCAGCTCCACTATCTTGAGCGTTAGATACTCCATCAATGCATAACACCCATACAGATTTTGGTTCGACTTTTGAATTCTCAATTTGCTCTAACTTGTCGTCAGATTTGTGATCGATCTATCATCAGGTACAATGCACTCGATGATGAAGTCGAATAAGACTTGGGCTTTCATTGATGGCCATAGGTGATATTGTATGTCGAATTCACTGAGTTTGATCATCCATTTTGCCATTTGATCGGAGGTATATGGTCGATGTAAGATCGTCTTTAAAGATTGGTCTGTCAAGATGACTATCAAGTATGCTTGAAAGTACGATCGAAATTGCTGAGTCGATATAATCAATGTAGATCATCTTTTCTGCCTTTGAGTATCTTGTCTTAGCATTGTAGAGTACTTTGCTAGTGTAATAGATGGACCGTTGAATTTAGCTTCCATCCTTCCGGATGAGAACCAAACTTACTACTTCCGAAGAAGTTGCCAAGTAGAGATACAGTGTTTCTCCTTCTTTGGTTTGTAAGTAGTGGAGGAGATATCAAGTACTTTTTCAAGTCTTCAAAGACTTGTCGGTATTCATTCGACCATGAGAAGTCTTTCGTTTGTCGCAAGATCTTAAAAAAGGCAGATACCTTCCTGCTGACTTCGAGATAAATCAACTAAATGCGACAATCCTTTCATTCAGCTGTTATATCTCTTTTTGAAGCTGAGATGCTTTATGTCGAGAATAGCTTTTATCTTTTTCGGATTAGCTTCGATTCCTCATTGTGACATAAGAAATTCGAGAAACTTTCTAACAGTCATGCCGAATACACACATAGTCGATTCAACTTCATACGATGTCATCGAAGTATGTCGAAAGCTTCCTCTAAGTTCTGGACATGATCATGGGCTTCGATGTTTTTCACCAGCATGTCATCGACATAAACTTTCATGTTGCATCTGATTTGTACCTTGAACACTCTATTGACCAACCATTGATATGTCGTCCCGACATTCTTCAAGCCGAATGGCATCACTTTGTAGCAGTAGATGCTATTATCGATCGTGAAAGCTATGTTCTCCTCATCCTCGGATACCATTCGGATATGATTGTATCTCAAAAAGGCATCCATGAAGCTCAAGAGTCTATGCACCGGTGTTGCATCGACTAACTGATCAATCTTCGGTAGAGAAAGCTGTCCTTTGAGCATGCTTTATTCAAGTTGGTATAGTCGATACAGATCCTTCACTTTCGATTGGCTTTTCTTACCATCATGATGTTAGCTAGCCAATCTAGATAATTGGCTTCTCTGATGAAGTCTGCCGCAAGAAGCTTGTCCACTTCTTCATCGATAACCTTTTGCCTTTCAAGGATAAAAGATCTTTTCTTTTGTTTTACCAGTTTAACTTTTAGGTCGACGTTTAGCTGGTGAGTTATTATTTTCGAGGGTATTTCGGATATGTCGGCTGCTAATCAAGCAAAGATATCGACATTTGCTCTCAATAGATCTACCAGTTGCTTCCGCTCCGACTCAGGTAGTTGTGATCCGATTTGAATAGTTTTAGTCGAGTCATCTTCTTTCAATGAGATCGAAATCAGTTGTTCAACCGACTCTTCCCTTTCTTTATTATCCCTCTGCTCTAGTTTGTCGATCGATAGAGGGTCTTCAGGTTTGTTACTGTCGACAGACACCATGAAGCAGCGTCGGGTCAGTTGTTGATCCCCTCACATTTCGTCGATCCCATTCTTTGTCAAAAATCGAACAAGTGGATGGTAAGTCGAGACAACCGCTCTTAACGCATTAAGTCCCGATCATCTGAGTATGGCATTGTAAGTCGAAGGAACTCAAACAACCGTGAACATTAAGAAGATGGTGCTTTGTCATGGTTCGATTCCTGCAGCTAAAGGGAGAGTAATTTTTTTCTCCACACTAACTGTATTTTCAGTGAAGCCGACTAAGGACATAGAGATTTTTCTGAGTCGGTTAGTCGGTGGTCACATTTGAAAAAAAACAGAGTAGAATAAGACATTAGTCGAACTTTCATTATCCACGAAAATTCTTTTACATCAAAATTTGCTATCGTCGTCGAGATGACGACAGCATCATCATGAGAAGTTTATATTCCTCGAGCATCATCATCCGAAAAAGAGATTACATTATCATGTCGTTGCTTTTTGGATGAATCTTTTTCGGAGTTTGCCCCCCAATCTCTCGATCAATCAAAAATCATGTTGATGACTCCCACCATCGATCAGTTGTTATTCGTCTTCTTAGGTTGAAGCTGAGGTTGTTGGGTGACAAGAGATTGAGTCAAGTGATCGCATCGAAACTTCCCAAGATAGCCTTGTCAAATGAGATCTTCTATCTCATCCTTTAATTGAATACATTGTTTGGTATCATGACCATGGTCACGATCGAACCGACGGTATTTTCTCTTGTCGTGGTTCCTTAGAGGCATTTTCATTAGTGGAGGACATCGAAGGTAGTCTTCTCTCTTTATCTCCATCAAGATCTGCGCACGATGAGCAAAGAGAGGAGTGTAAGAGTCATACCTGAAACTATAGTTGTTCGATTTCAGACTCCAACGTCGGGGTGAAGCTTTTTTGTTGGCTGATGGCTGACTTGGCTCGATCGAAGCTCCACTCTTTTGCTTTTTTTTTGATCTTTCTTCTCTGATTCGCGCTGGTTAGATATGCTTTCTTCCGCGCATACGTACTTGTATGCGTGCTCAAGAAGTTCGGGGAGTGTTTGTTGAGCGACCAAGCGAACTTGGAGCTTCTGAGCCCCCTTTTCATAGCTAAGATAGCCATGTCTTCATTGAGATCCCAAACCTCAAGTGTGGCCATGTTGAAACATACCACAAAGTCTCTAAATTTTTCTCCCTCTTGCTATTTGAGAGAGAACAGACTATTGGATGTTCGTGGCATCTTCTTGCTAGTGCTGAAGTAGGCCACGAATGATTGCTCCAGCTACTCGAAGGAGTGTATGCTTCCCAACTAGAGTCCATAATACCAAGTCCGAGAAGCTTTCCGAATGGTGGCCAAAAATCAAAACATAAGAGAGCATCAATTGCCCCTTGAATTATCATGAAAGTCTTGTAGCTCTCCAGATGGTCAACAGGGTTAGTGGAGCCGTCATAAGGCTCCATTTGTGGCATTTTGAATCGAGTCGAGATCGACTCATCCAAGATACGTCGGGAGAAGAGTGGAGTGGTGTGGATGCCAAAGTCACTGGAAGACCCTCGGCCATCAACCTGGAGCTGGGTGAGTCGGCGGTCAAGATCCTTAAGCTTACCTTCATAGTCATCGAACCACCGCTACTGAGAAAAGACAGAGATAGAATCCCCTGAAGAACTTGAAAATAAGAAGTCGAAAGTGAGCACGGCCTCTTCCCCTTCTTGATACTGTGGCAGCAAGGAGACCATCGCTGATGGCGGACGGCACAGTGGGAGTGCCGGGATGGTGATGGCTCAACATGATGGAAATGTTGAGCTAGTCATCGTTCTGGGAATAGAGAAGGAGATCATCGTGTGGCATGGTGACTATGCTTGGATGGTACAGTACGTGATGCTGGCTCCTCCACCACCAGTTGTTGCTACTGCTGTTGCATTTGTTGTTGCTAGAGGCTGTGCACTACCTCCATTAATATTTTCACTTGTTGCACTAGCACAACGAATTGCTGTACGTCTGCAATGACAACTGGATGTGAGAAATTAAGCTCTACCGATGGAGGTGGAGGTGGGGATTTTTCGATGGGAAGACTGCCTGACGGAGTCGATGGAGTTATTCTGGACTATTATTTTTGCCATGACTGGATTTTTTTCTCCTTCCTGGCGCGTCAATCTATTGCGGCCAATCTTCGATTGTGCCTGACTCCAGTGAAAAGCAACCTGCAAACGAAGTCCACTAGTCAGAATTGTGTCCGACGGAGACCCTCTGATGCTTAAATCAGTGGGGAGTGGTGAACAATAGATATTTTAGAATAGAATCCAACATGATTTATCCCAGAAGTGTCTTACCAATACTGTCCCTTTATCTCTCCTTTATAGACAATTTGGGTGTAATCGTCGAACACGTGGGATTCCGCTTATTGTGGCACAAAAAGATAGTTAATCCCTATTATCGGACCATGATCATGGAGTTAGTAGGCGGTTTATACCCACTAATAGTCATGGTGTGAAATAATTTTCACGATTGTGGTATCATAACTATAAATTTTGATATACCAACAGTGTCGGTGATCTTGACATACCGATTGTATATCGGTGCTTTTGATATATTGACTGACTATCAGTTGATGACTCTGATATATTGACTGACCATCGATCATGTAGTCGATCAAATCGTTATTATTGATTTGTAGCCACCAATGAAGTCGATTGGAAGTAGTTACCAACAGTCAGTCGGCTTATCGATTGATAATCGACTGTCCATATCCACGACGTCGATAGAACGTTGGGTGATGAGTTTTGTAGATGCTGTAATCAAATCGGATCTCCTTTGACGATCCGACTTTGACAGTCTATCATCTGTTACCGACACATAGTCGGAAGGCCAACAGTGAGTCGGGGAGCAAATCTAATTGTCCCAATAGTTCTATTATAGTGAGATTTTGGCTTTTTGTTTGTCACATGGACATGTTATATATTTACATTAGGGTGGTGGCATTACATGACCTGATTGTTTTGCGATGATGCCATCTGTAACTCCTAAGCGGGGAACATTTTATGAAACTAGTCAACAAGAGTCTACCCATCAACGAGATCAGGTGGCCTGTCGGACATTAGCTTACACGACATTGGGATCTAGGCAGAATTGCATCCATTAGCTGTCAATGGAGAATAGAGCAACAGCATACTAATTCAAACAAAGAAAATAGGAAAAAAACAATTCTCCATCATAACTGCCGGTCAAATATGAGCATGATGGATGGCTAAAAACTTTATAATGCTGATTCTTGGAATCGTTATATTGCTTTGTTTTTTTTTTTCTTTTTTTTTTTTGTTGCGTATACGATCTGGGTGAGCATGCCCCATCAATCCCAAGAAATAAGCACCCAATCGATACTACAACAGATTCCATTTCATCAAAAAAAAAAATATATATTTCTATATTATTTTCACATAGAGGTGGCAATCAGATCGAATCATAAATGGATCGGATCAAATACAGGTTGGATCAAAATATCTAAATTTGAACCTAACCTGTTTATTAAACATATTAGATATTGAAATCTGAACCTGACCCATTTAATAAATAAGTTATCCGATCCGATCCGTTTAACCTATTTATATTTATAACCCAGTTAAAAAATTTATTTGTGAATTATGATCTATTTAAAAATAAAAAATAAAAATCTGCTTCTCACCTCTATCTTCGATCTCTGCGGCTCGCCACGCTCTCGGCCCGACCGTGACCCACCCCTCCACCCTCGTCGGAATCGTCGCGCGATCGCCCCTCCACCCGAACCCCTCTGCCCTCGCCTACATTGCCGCACTCTCGGCCCAACCGCCCCTCTGCCCGATGCTCTCGATCTGACAGCCCCTTCGCCCTCATCGATGTCACCGCGCGCTCGCCCCTCCGCCAACCCCCCTCTGCCCTCACCTACATCGCCGCACTCTCGACCCAACTACCCTTCCGCCTGATGCTCTCGACCCGACCGACCTCTACGGCTCTGCCTCACCTGCATCGCCCCGCTCTGGGCCCGACCATGCTCTCGCTGCCTCCAGCTCCTTCACCTCCACAAAGTCTCCATGGTCTTGGCCTCTGTGGTCCTTACCTCCGACAAGCCTCCGACGGCGCGAAGAAGAAGAAAAGGGGGGCCGAAGGGAAGAGAAAAAAAAAACTCTGACAGGGCTCCAAGATAGGAACTGGGGCTTGATCACTCGAACGCGAAATCAAGGGGTAGCATGGTGTGTTATCGACCATAGGATGTCAATCATGTCATGCGGATGCAGTCATGCAATCCAATTGTCTATGCGCAAGCAGGTGAATTTGGAAAAAATCAAAAACGAGCGCGCTCCATACCACAGGCCCGCATAAGAGGAGCTCGTTACCCTATTATCCAATGGCCCAATTCATAATCAATTTAAACTTATACAGGTTAAACGGATCAAGCAAGTTAAATATATAAAATCCGAGCCCGATCTACATAATAAATAGATCAAATAAATTAACATATTTACGATCCGAATCTGTTTAATCCAAATCCAAATTTATTATGATGGATCGAATACAGATCGGATTGACGGATTGGATCATATTTTGCCACTCCTACTTCCACACTAAGCAACAATGTGCTCGAAACCCAAAATGGGCAATGGCAAAGTAATAATACATTTCAATCTGGATTTTAAGAGGTAAATCTCTCGCACAAGCCAAAGGAAAAAGCTCTCACATAATCTCAAATTCTCAATACCGGTCCTTGATCACATGAAGCTCAACCGGCTGTGAGAGTAGATCCAGGTGAATTTGGGAGGCAACTTTTTTAGAAGGGAAAATGAAAAAGAATTGAAAATGACATGGAAACAATTGTCTAAGCAGTTACTGATACGTGTGATGTCATAAACATAAACAAAAGGGGATGCTGGATTCACCAGCATTCATTGCACAAAAGTAATTTTGAATTGAAAAAAATTACAGCGAGATATTAAGAGGTATATAGAATATCATAATATATCACAGGATATCATAATTTTTTTCAAACAGCAGAAATATTTTTGTCATTCAAAATTTTCAAACGAAAAAAAAAAACTGTAAATATTAAATGAGTGTTGGAAAGCGACGACTACGTGGACCAATAGGACAAAACAGTGCACTCCACATCGAAATTTCTACACCACCCATGATGCATAAAGAATTTCCCTTTCAGCAAATAAAGACCGGTTTGATATCTCAGTAACTAGCCAATGAGGATCATAGGTTCTGCCAATGAATGTAGTAATCTTAAGGCAAAGTATCTCCAGCCTCCTTCCACATGCTCCATGACTGGATACTCGTGGAGTTCATTAGTGTTTTGAAGCGGATGATCAATTTTGCCGAAATTTATTGCAAGGGATCATAAGGGTGGTCCTGTAGGAAGCAAGAAAGAGTCTTGAGAATGTGAAGTCCCTTTTTCTGAACAATTCTTAACTAATGAGAGGAAGAGAAGAATTCTTTCTAAAGAGTTTGAATTCTAAGATTCAAGATCATCAGTTCCAAGATATTATATATTTTCTAATGATTGTTTGAAGACATCAAAGAAAGCATTTTTGTATTCACATGTGGAAGTGAGAGTTTGGTTTAAAAGGTCCCAGTGACGTGAGTGAAGAAGAGACCTTGAGGTGGATGAAGAACCTTGATACCATGCTTTAATGATGGATCTTGGACGTAGTTGGACAAAGAAACGAATGAGAATAATGCAATTACCCATGCTAGGAATAAAAGGTGATAAAGTTGAATTGTTACTGTAGTCCAGGTGTATTAACAGGCCTATATTTCAAGACCAGAGATTATGAGTGATGAAAATCTAGATTTTGACTTTATTTGATGTCATTAAAGTTCAGGTTTTTAGGTCTTTGTTACGCTGGCAGCTTTATATTTCTTAAAAGTAGTTGCTTAAACATCTGCTGATAGACGGTCAAGACCAGATATCAGCATCTTCCAATGGTTTCTACATACCCTTCTATGATCCATAACTCATCCCATTTAGCGTTTAATATCATGAACCATGTCAACACAAGAATAGGACTCAAGGTCACCTGCCACCCTCCATGCATCATATGGACATAGCAAGCCAATGACTAAAACCCATGAAATGGGGATGCGAACAGGATCAGGATGCACGCCGTCCTGCCCCGTACCCACCGTTTGGTAGGACAATGTCCCAAGATGATCTGAACAAGACACTAGTCGTGAGAAGGTCCCACCCTAACACTTGGGATGGTACTCCATCCCAACCCTCGAGATGCTCCACCAGGATTTGAAAGTTGGATGCAAACCAACAAGCACTTTTCTCCTCCTGGGGCCTTAGATATATATTCTCTAATTTATTTGCAACACTGATTGAAGAAGTAATTATTCCTAGAATTTGGTTTGAGCCTTTTAGTATTCAAGTATCACGAATTGAGTATATAACTAAATTTGCAGAAAATTAACAAAGTTTCAGAACTTTTTTTATCCACCCTATTTCTGGGACTTTTCCTTAAGTTTAATTAACCCTGATCCAAGGTTGTCAAGAGCAAAAGGCACCCTAAAGATGACGACCCCACATTGCTTAAGGAACTAGGCACCATAAAGGCATACGTGTGGGGAAACCAAAGCATTAATTTACAAAAAGTTCAATAATTGCCTTAGAATAATACTATTGGTATCTAAAAACAATATAAACATTATAAGTTCAATTATCCAAGATTCAACATCCTAAATCATGACCATCTTGAACATTAGATATCATGTTTCACAACTTTCAAACATCACATCGAAATACCATCTCTGGTAGCATGCCTTTAAACAAGAAGTCAGCCAAATAAACCACCAGACATACTAAAATGGCTTCAAAGTTGACATGTGACAACAAAATACAGACACAGATGATGTTTCTCGACAACAACAACAAACAAGTAAACCATTGAACATCCAAGAGTAACCCGTATTTATCACGGCTCTTATCTATCAAAATCAATATCAAAACAAAGCTAATAAAGCTCTAAAAGAATAGGTCAAACGGTACAAGAAGAATAGTTTTCGACAACGACGCCTCTCACTTTGCCCTAGGTGCTTGCCTAGGTGCCGCCTTAGTAAACCTTCGTCACTTGGGGATGGTTAAGGTGCTCAAGACATTTGCTCGCCTCTCCCAATCACTTAGACAAACGCATGGAGCACTTTCAACAACACTGCTTGCTCCAACATGCAAAAATTAACCAATAACAAGTAGTTCATCTCATTGTCCTAAACTATAGCAAAACAATATAAAAATTAAAAATGGAATTTATGTTCAGAGTTAAGGTTTTCTTAGGAACTCTAATACAGGATAAAATCAAACTGCATTTCCAAAAGTCTTCTTTGTCATGTAGGGCTTTTAATGGGACAGTCCAGGTGACTCGAAGATCTAACACAGAATAACTAGCAACTTTTAGGCCATAAAACCCAATTGGCCCTAGAGAGTTTGAGACGCAATGTTTTATGGAAAAAATTGAATAATGCCTGTTTTGAGCATGGCCTGAAAAAATTTGACAAGCTCTCATGCCCATGCCTCGTAACTTCAGTGGAGCCGACCTTGGTTTGAGGAATAAAAATATGTCCGAGCCAGCCATGGCTCGGTTTTGTCTGACCCAACACATACACGCCCCTATCAGCCTAACACTTCTCATAATAGAAATGAAACTAAAGACATCAATTAATGAAGCCAATAAACTAAAATATGAAATTAGAGGTTTCATTACTCACATGGAAGAAATTAAGCACTCAAAAACTCAATGGGCTTGCAAAGAATGAGTTGCAAGCACATGCAGCTGTTAGCTTGCTTGTATGTCATTTACAAGTTTGCAAGTCAGCTACAACAAAAAAGGATCCAAAAATAAACACTGTAAACTCATCTTGCTTGCATATTGCACCAAACCATGGCTGAGTCAGCCATGGCTTGATCTGGTCTGAGGCAAGCAATAGACACCCCAATCAGTGTGACACTTTTCCTAACAGAAATGAAACTAATGACATCAATTAATGAAGCCATATAACTAAATATATGGAATTCATGGTTCCATTGCTCACACAAGAAATTAAGCACTCAAAAACTCAATCAGCTTGCAAAGAATGAGTTGCAAGCAGAATCATGCAGTTGTTAGCTTGCTTCCGAGTCATTTAGAAGGTTGCAAGTCAGCTACAAGAAAAAGGCTCCGAAAACGCTCATTCCGCTTGCAACTTGCACCAACCAAAGATAGGGACACCACAAGCCCTCAAGAGCTTGAGACCTTTGCATTCTCCACTATCTTAGTGCTCTCCACGCAAGGACCCCTCTTACCCATGCCCTCTGTCTAGTCCAATGAGCATCCTCCCCATATGGCAAGAAGATTGCACCCAACACCGCCCCCACCCCCGCGCGCTCTTCTCCTTTCTTCTGTCAATCGCCGCCTTCCTCTTCTACTATCAGGCCTGTTTGGTTTGGTGAAAGTGGGCTAAGAATGAGCCCATGTTGTTAAAGTGGCTTAGGCTTACCGGGCTGAAGACAATTCAAGCCATTTCCCCTAAATTGGGCCATTGCTGGAGCTTGGTTCAGCTCCACATCAGGCCAAACAAATTCCCCCTAGGTCAAACTAAGTTTGGATGTCAATTATAGGAAACCAGACAAGTCTTTGGCTACCTCCTCTCTCTCCCTTTGGTAGGAACAAAGAAGTGGAACCATCCCGAACCGCCCGGTTTGGCGTATGCCGAGCCATACAGATGGCAGATTGGGACGGTTCCAGCAAACAAACAAGAAACAGGCAATGAAGGTGCAGGGTGAAGGAGAGAGGAAAAGAGAGAGGGAGGCAGGAGGGAGAGGGAGAGGTAGGGAGAGAGATGCACAAGAGGAGAGAGGAGCTTG
>KE505263.1:340433-352272 GCA_000441515.1 Elaeis oleifera
CTCTCTCCTTGGCATGTCTCCTCCCCTCCCTCTCCCTTCTGATTTCTTTTGGGACAGGAAGTATGATACCGTAACTTACCACAAACCAATCCGGACAAGTGCTTGTTTCAATATTGCAGACCTTGGATAGGGAGCTTTTTTCCACCCATAATCAAGGATATGTCACAGTTGGGCCAACTGCTATTTCCCAAGTTAATAGCATCCAAAGTCATTCTATATGAGCCATGGCTTGGAGGCCAAGCCCTTAGGACACAGTGGCCAGTGAAGAGATGGTTGCACCATCTTTTATGGAACACAATGCACTAAAATGTGTTATATAGCACCACAAAAGCTATTATATTGCAATGTGTTACACCTTTTTAGATCATGTTTTGTTGATTTAGGTGGTTTATTTTGATACTCTGCTTTGTTATAGTGCATGACTATGATCCATGGTTTCACTTATTTTCCTTTCGAACCATGCTGTTCACTTTGTATTTCTAATTAAATATCAGCTCTAGAGTTCAAAATAGATAACAAACAACCAAGATTTGGCTATCCATTGATCCAATGTAATAAAATATACA
Organism: Elaeis oleifera; assembly: GCA_000441515.1. NCBI lineage: Eukaryota > Viridiplantae > Streptophyta > Magnoliopsida > Arecales > Arecaceae > Elaeis > Elaeis oleifera. The sequence continues at coordinate 341,000 of KE505263.1, forward strand.
AATAATTCATTGTTCCCCAGAAGTAATCCTACCATGTAACTTATAAAGTTGCTACTGTTAGGACCGCCGTGCACTTGCATGGACATGAGGAGACCTGTGACAAAACCCTCTGCAAGAGTCCATGACAATCCAGACTCTCTAAGGGCAACAAACACCATGCCCTAGATCGCTGCGCGTCAAAACCCGACAGGAGAGACCTAGTTCGCGTCTCCCCGCTTTCCAGGACCTGGGACGCATCTCCAGATCTGATCTTCGACTATCAAGACCCTTGGAACCAAGGCTAGGGATGGGAATCCTTGGAGCCAGCAGATCTAGACGAATCTGGATCAGATTCCTTGGATGAGGAGAGTCCCTGTTCATGGCAAAATTTCAACCTACGTGCTTCCAACTTGTATGCCTCATCTTCCACCTTCCTGATCTCTTTTGGATGATCTATCAAGATATTAAGGACATCTGATAGAGCCCTTCTTACTGTTTTAACCAGAGCATAAAACTCGATCCAGGTGGAAAGAAAATCTCGTCCAACAGGGACTACCAGCGCACACCCTGATAGCAACCTACGCAGCCTTTGCCAGTGCTCGTCACCTCGTGCACTTCCTCCACTCATGCCCACCTCCGAAGCCTCCTTCCATGTCCTCCTCTGATCCCTGATCAAATAAGATGGCTTCTTGGGCGTGGAGGCTCCCTAAGCATGGAGTCTTAGGCAGCCACACAAGGAGGGATGCCTACATGATGGGGTGCCTCCCTCTTTCAAACCCTAGGGTGGCTAGGGCTTGAGGGAGGCACCCCCTTCTAGGGTTTCCTCTTGCTGCCTAGGGTGGCGTGCAAACTAGAGAGGGACAAGTTAACGAAAAAGCCATATATTAATCACTTCACAAACTGTTACAATATATGAGTTTATATATCTTAAAGTTTCCACATGAACCCTTAATAAACCCTAGATCAAAAACTCTCATGGCTAATCCACATGAGATTGCACTCACCCAAGCCCCATGTACACCCATGATTTGACCCAATCTCACTGTTGGACCCAAATCCGGCCCAATACAAGTTAGCCCCTTGAGGTCCAAAATCTCTGAACCTCAAGATCCTGAAGGCTGACAACCTTCACTCTAGGACCCAAATCGGTCCTAGAATCCTGGAACGAAGCCCATGACTCCTCTCATGACCTCCCAAGACTTGGGAGCACCACACATGCACCAACAATCTCCACTTTGGTGCCCCCAAGCCTTGGCAACCTCCGCACGATCCTGCTGTCGCTACTCGTCCTAGCAGCTCCCTGTGCAAACCTCCATCATCGATGCCAATCTTCTTCAGCTTCTGCGCACCCTTGGAGACCTTCGGGATGACCGCCTCTACAGTTGAAGACCCTTACTTGTTTCTTGACACCATCTTGAAATTTGTAGGCTCCCTTATGCTTGACAGCTGCATCACTCGCCCTGGACTTCTCTGAAGAAACCGTAGCATTCCTAACCGACACTCGTTGCTACTGAAACCCTCTCCACCTATGAAGCCATCTCTGTCCGATACTCCATCTGAATCCGAAGTCCATCTGATTTCACAGAAGTCGACTCTGTACCCAAGTCACTCGAAGCCAACCACCCAACGCTGTCCTGCTGGATCTGCCGCTGCACCTTAATCACCGTCGCTGCCCCTTCAGACCCTCCGCACTCCGCGGACCCTCCGAAGCCATCTCGGATACACCGCATCCCGCGGGCACCTACGAACCCAAGAGCTCATCTAACTCTTCAAATCCAACGACTGAACCTAGAAAATGCCATCCTAGCACTTTATCCTCTTCTACCTCTGCACCAACCGTCACTTCAGCATCCTAAGGAACTGCAGCTCAAATCCTGTCCTAGGCTCAGATCCACCTATCTCAATCCGAAGCTCATCTCAGCCTCTTCATAGATATCCGAATCCTCTCTTGCTGCAAGCAACCGTCTGACATGATCTCCCAAAACTATAGCTCTTCGGTGCCTACACATCCCACATAGAACCATGCTGTCCATCACCGCCGCTGGTACTGAAAACTGGCTCCATCCCTGCACCTCTCAGCTCTAAACCTGTGCCAAACCATCCTCCACTTATGGAGGCACCTCTGGCCAGTGCTCCACCTGAAGAACGACTCCTCCTGATACCCCTACAGAAGTTAACATCTGATCCGAGACCAGCTGCCCAACACTGCCTTGCTGGACCTCCTGCTGAACCTCCACTGTCGCTACTGTCGTTTCGGACCTTCTGCACTCCGCAAACACCTACGAAATCACCAGATGACCTCCTCCTTTAACCAGCTGCGACACTATGTGGATCAGCCATCTCCATCATCCCAATGCTCCACAAATCCATGCTCTGGTCGAATCGCTTAATGCATCCCGACTACTTCCCGCCTTTCTGCATCCAAAAGTTGTATAGTCGCTTGTTCAGCTCCACCTCGACCATTATCCCTTGGAGAACCTCTCCTCCAGCACGCCAAACATACCAAACACTTCTCATCCACCAAACAGCCCCTTGCTGCCCATCTTCCCTAGAGAACCCTATCGCCTAACCGTCATACACCCGACCTTTCCACCAAGACCACCTCCAAATAATATTGGACCAGTAAACATACACCCAAACCTTCCACCTCGAGAAATTCTCTTTCCATCAATCCTCTCAACCTCCACCTTCAACTTGCTCCTTCTGATTGGCCAAACACAGCAATAACAAAGGTAAATCCGAGATATACCGTGAAATAGGTGTGCAAATTTCAGCTTTCATCCTGTATGACTTCTCCTTCACTTCCACGCTCCACCAGGCTCTGATACCACTTGTTAAGACCGCAATGCACCTGCGTGGACCTAAGGAGACCTGCAACAAAGCCCTCTGCAAGAGTCCATGACGATCCGGACTAAGGGTAGCAAACACCATGTCCTAGATCGCTGCGCGTCAAGAACCCTGCAGCAGCGACCTAATTCGCATCTCTCCCACTTCCTGAGATCTGAAACACACCTCCAGATCTGATATTCCACTCCTAAGACCCTTGGAATCAGGGCTAAAACGTAAATCCTTGGAGCTAGCAGATCTGGATGAACCTGGACTAGATTCCTTGGATAAAGAGAGTCCCTGTCGAAGGAGAATCCCTATACGACAGGGACTCCATGGCAGAAATTTCGACATGCACGCTTCCAACCTATGTGCCTCGTCTCCCACCTTTCTGATCTCTTTTGAATGATCTATCAAGACATTAAGGACATCTGATAGAGGCCTCCTTATTGTTTAACCAGAGTATAAAATCCTATCCATGTGGAGAGAAAATCCCTTGTCCAACGGGGACTACCAGCGCACACCCTGATAGCAACCTGTGCAACCTTTGCCCGTGCTCGTCACCTCGTGCACTTCCTCCACTCATGCCCACCTCCGAAGCCTCCTTCCACATCCTCCTCTGATCCTTGATCAGATCAAATGACTTCTTGGGCGTGGATACTCCCTGGGCATGGAGTCTTAGGCGGCCACACAAGAAGGGACACCCACATGATGGGGCACCTCGCTCTTCCAAACCCTAGGACGGCTAGGGCTTGAGGAAGGCGCCCCCTTCTAGGATTTCCTCTTGCTGCCTACGGTGGCGTGCAAACCAGAGAGGGAGAAGTTAAGGAGAAAAGTCATATATCGATCACGTCATAAACTGTTACAATATATGAGTTCATATACCCTAGGGTTTCCATATGAACTCTAATAAACCCTAGCTCAAAAACTCCTATGGCTAACCCATATGAGATTCCTCACCCAAGCCCATGTACACTCATGACTTGACCCAATCTCACCCTTAGACCCAAATCCGGCCCAATACAAGTTAACCCCTTAAAGCCCAAAACCTCTGAACCTCGAGACTCTGAAGGCTGACAGCCTTCACCCTAAGACCCAAACCGGTCCTAGAATTCTGGAACCAAGCCCATGGCTCCTCTCATGGCCTCCCAAGGCTTAGGAGCATCACACATGCGCGAATAGCTACAACTCTTCAACATCATGCAACCAAATAATAGGAAATACATTTGCAGTTGTCAATATCAAACGACCAAAATATCTACTTGCAAAGGATTCATAGGCACAATCCAATATTGCTAACAAGACATTGATTGATGTATGTAGAGTGGTAGAATCACAGTCACATAATTTGCTAAATCCTTAGCAAATTGCAAACGTGTACAAATTAAATACATTTGAGACAAGTCTTGTTTTAATATGAGAAAATAGGAGAACTAAGAATTCTATACAAAGGTAAGACTAATTTATTTATTCATTCTCCATTTTATCTTATACTTTCTTTCAGCTGAATTGTTAATTCATATAAGACATCTTACATCTCTTCAGAAATTTCAAATCACATTACTAAAAGACTTTCTATAAATCAAAATAAATTAATAAAAATGATTTTGTTCCCATCATACTAGCAAAACCAATTTACCAAGAAAATGCAAATTCTGAATTATGAACATGAAATTGATGAAAAGAAACAACAAGCAACTCTATAGAAATCTGTTGAGTTATAGGACGGAAAGGAGCATCTTATGTATAGAGTTGCAAGGGAGATAATAGCCAACTCAGCAAGCACCAAATAATGATAGTGTGGCATTTAAAGTTGAAGAATCCCTTAAAACTTTTCACCTCAATCTTCAAAATGTTGAAAAGCTGATAAGATACTATCATTTGCAATCATGGATTTATTTTAACAATCTGCATATAACATAATCATTGATTTATTGAACAATTGATATCATAACATTTAGTAGTGTACCATGCCATAACATATGGTAAACTACAATTATCCATTCCCCTAGGATAATTGTACAATATACTATTGCTTTTTATGTACTATAACATAAAATAGTATCTTAGCACATTAATGAAACACAGTAGGCTGTTATAAAACAATCACACATCCTTCACAATATTGCGTCTTTCATTCAAGAAGACTTCCAAATTCCCTTTTCACTCCCCAAGGGCTCTCAAAAAATCATAAATGCCCCAGCATGCCACAGTATGTGCAGCATCAAAGATAGCAGCCAAAGTTTTAAATCCTAGTCCCATACCCAGTACCGGCCATGGATGGAGACAATATAATACTAAGACAATACCATACCAATACTTGGGACAGGTAGGTGCCCGAATACTTCATTAGAATACCATATTTGTTTTATTTTCCTTTTTTACGTCTTTTTTCTTTATTATCTCAAATGATTATTCAGAGATATTTTGGGGTTTATTTGTTATAATTAAGAATCAGGAGAGTTTGCTAAGCTACCAAGTTGCAGATTGGATCATGAATCATAAGGTTTATTCGGATCTCTTTCAAAATTTTTTCATCATATAAGAAATTTAAAAATTGAAATATGAGTCATGAAGAATAAAAGGCTATACACACAAGAAGTCTAGTTTCCACCAACATAAGCCCAAGTATAGCATGTCTAATGAAACAAACACCCTCTGTTTATTCAAGATATTCACATATCTGTCAATTCAATTATCAATTTAGTTAGAACATTTTAGGAAAAAATACAAGGATAAATTTAATATATGGTTTAAGAAATACTAAATTTTTCCTCTTATTTTAACTCCATAAACTACAATGACAAGCTTGTTAATTTTACTACTCAACACTTAATAAATAGTTTAAAAGCAATAGAACCAAATGAATCATAGAAAACGAAATAGCACATGATTTAATATTCAAATAGCATAATCAAGTCGAATCTTATCATCCAAAGGAGCTATAAAATAAATAACACCATGGTTTGCTGTGCTGCCCCATACCGCCCGGTACAGGGCGTACCTTACCACATTGGACTGCCGTACTACCCCATACCAACACAATCGTACCGTGCCGAACCGTATATCAAGATTATAATAGTATTTTACCGATATGGGATCTGGTATAAAGACGGCGAACCTTGAATAACAAAGATCTAGATCCTATTTTCTAAAAGCTCGATCCAGAAAATGAGACCTAGATTGTTTAGGGCCATTTTGATCTAATCCAAATTGTGAATCATAAGATTTTAACAACAATATCGCCAATGAGCCCTTGCTTTCCCCTTTTCTCTTTTCTCCCTTTGCTCCTTTCTCCCTCTTTCACATGCAAACCAAGAAGGCAAAAGAGGCCTCCAACCTCATTTTTGTTCACAGGTCCCAACAGGCACTGACAAGTACCAGTTGATCCCCATCACCAACTAGATCTACACCAACTTGTAGACGAGTACCTACTAAGACACTCAGTTTATAGGTACTGGGTTTTCAAACCTACCAAGGACCTGATATCTGACTAGTCTGATCTAGGATGCAGACCAAGACATACCGGATCCTCAATCCTTGGTAATAACTAAGATGTCACTGTAGTCAATGTTTATGAAATATAGAGTTCGTCCCAAACATAAAAGATTAGTAGATTAGAAAAACAATCAAGTCCTGCAACATGGATCTTACAAAATGGTTGGAGGGATGAGTGATTGGCTAAAAAGATGGGTGAAATATGGGTAATATGGTTGCTTTTGGAATAAGATAATAAAGTGGAGACAAAGTAATTAACTAGATGGTTGCTATTCTTTAAGAATTAAAGAGGATTAAGAAATTATTATGGAATGTAAATTTGGATGAGACAACTCAACCAACTGAGATGCTGAAATAGAGTCTTGTTGCCATTGAATTTGACACAGCAAAAGCAACTAACCTATTCAAGAAAAAAAACATGCATGGCATGACTTAATAGTACTACTTCCAATAAACTACCATCCAACCTGAGGTTCTTTTAAAAGAAAAAGAATCAAGATCTGTAAATTTATTTAGAGATCAATGATTTGGCGGGTGTAGTAATGAAGATAATGCAGAAAACCCACAAGATATTATTTGTGAATTTTAAAATTGTTTGTAGACTAGCTTTCATAGCGGTTCCCACTAAAGTATAAGTATGTCTTCCCTTTTTTCGTGCAGAATTTTGGGGTTACTACATTTCTTCTGACAATAGAGGACATAAAATTTAGAAGAGTCAATGTGTATAAGTTTAACAAGGTCCACATAGGGTTCACGGTTAAGTAGGCTGAGTCCAATTAAGGGACAAAATTTTTTTTTGATAGAAGATACGAGTCTGTACATTACACTCTTTTTTCTGAATTACTAAATCTGGATCTAATCGATCAAAAAAGGATTTTAGTATGACATTGAAGATAAAGCTAGACTCCTGATATATTAAGATTTAGCCAACAAGGAGACTCCTGAGACAGTCAAGAACGGGAGCAAATGTGGATGTAAAGAAAGAAACAACAGGAACTTCCAAGAAATAAGCACTGTACTCAACTAAGTCGACTGGGAATTGAGGAGGAATGCCGTGTCAGATAAAAAGGTAAGGAAAAGGATGAAGTGAAAGAAAGAGAAGTCTCTCCAATGTAAGGCATAAAGAGTGTATCCCTTCGAACTGCTTCCAGACGAACAAAATACATGTATACAAGATTCTAATGAACATCAGCTTTTCACAAATTTAAATGAAATCCAAATGCAATGGCAAGACACCCTGGATTCTCCTTTACATTATAAGATGCAACTGTGAGACACATAAAATGAAAGGGGGGTGTATTTTATTGATTACATACCTCCTGATTGCTGGCTTTAAAATTGTATGTACAACCAAGAGTAGTATGTCTCAAGCACCAAAGGCAGCGACATAGGATACCACAACAGTAATGTCATCAAGCTTCCCTCCATAATAGCGATATCCAGCCTCTTGGGCTGCAGATGAGAAAGGAGTTTGCCTGTTCTTATCCTGCGCTCTCTGGCGAGCAAGTGCAGCTATCTTCTGAGCTGTCACTTGAGGCTCCAGCCCAGCCCTGATGGCATGAACAACAACAGCTGTAATCTCATTATTGTACAGGTTATCAAACAGTCCATCAGTTCCTGCAACTATAACATCACCAGCTGCGACAGGAAAGGTGAACACCTGTTCACAGTAAAATGAGGAATGTTTATTTTCCACAAGCATATAAACTAACACAAGCTTTAAGAAGCATTTAATTCCTGGAGCTAAGATAATTATCTACTTTCCTGATTGTGATTTAAAAAGATAACTATATGGTGCTACAAGTATTTAGGTTGACAGTTCTCATCAACCATTAATATCATTTCACAATACAGTGACTTACATATGAACCTCGACCTCCTCCACATACTCCAGGCAAAAGGAGTCCAGAGGTTCCCTTGTCAACCCCTCTAAAGGGAAAAATTTAATTATTTTGAGGCATATAAACTGAACTCAAGCCTCTCATTGATCAAATGGTCCCAAACTGGCAACAAGAACGGCACATAAAATATGAACTGACCTGGGCAGCACTTGGAAGATCACAGGCATTGCCACTCTCAAGTTGATATGTGAAATTGAAATCATGTTGTTGAACAGGTGACCGGAAGATTGTGCACCCATCTCTTACAACAATGAAGCCACTGTCCCCTAGGTTGACAGCATGTATCCCCTACCGGTATTTAAAAAAAAAAAAAAGCGTAAAAGTGTTAACCATGAAGAAAGAAAAAACAAGATAGATGTATTATTACATGCTCATATGTATGAGCACCACTTCAGCTCCAACACACAGGAATTTTTTCAATAAAAAAGGGCAGGGGGACCACCCTAACATAACTGGTTGCAGCACAACATTCACCTTTTCCTTGTGTATATTTTCTTTTTTTTCTTTTTAGCTGGTAAGAGAAGTTTTTACACAGCAACAATAGTGTAACATGATATACAAGGAGTCTCTTCCAAATCTAGCTTACCAGCCAGCCAATTAAAAAATAGACCAAAAGCCATGGAAAAGAAGCAAATTATGAGGATAACTTTCAAGAGGATTATTTCAAATTCAAGAATCATTTGAGACTGCCAGAAAACGGACCAAGATTGAGTGTACTTCCACAATGTGCTGATATGGACTCTTCTAGGGAAAAGGGTGGGAAAAGAATATTTCACATTTCTAGAAAAGGACAACAATTGAAAAGAACACACACATATGAGGGCTTATGGCCAAACAGAATGATAGTAGATAGGTGGAAAATCATGGGTAAGCCAGCTAAGTATGATTAAACAGTTCGCTGCATAAGAATAGAAATAGAAAAGGGTAATCTCCTTGTTGATTGGAAATGGACCGTGCTACCATTCATACACCAGCATGTTTTGTCCCCAGTTCCATAACACACTATAGGCTGCACTCTTGTAAAACTCACTGAAACATTATCTCTTCTCCCAATATTTCCATATTCAACCCTCCTATCTTCATGAAACAGCATGAGAAAGTATGAAAATCTCCATAAATCTAAGATTGACATTCTTAATGCAACTTCTAGTCATAAGCCAATGGGTGATAAAGGACAACATAGAATGGTGTTTGAAAGAACCAATGGAACAGTAGAAATGATGAAAATGAAGTTCTTAATACTAGCAATCCACATGTAAAAGAACTCCTACAAGGTATGCATAGCTAAAACTCTTACCTCTACTGCAATAAATATGAAGGACTCGCTTTTCTTTTTTCTCAGAAGAGATTTGTTTGCACAAGCATTACCACTATGGGAAATTCTGACATAACTGGCAATAGAAAAGGCATTGCAGCAAATTGCAAGTGTGATATTGGGAAAGTTTCTTCTATAAAATCAGCAACATAACTAAAATGTTTGAGTACATGAAATTTTCCAAAGCTCAAGGAAATTACAATAACAAACCATACATAGTGAAAATAGAGGCAGACCAAGGAATTAGCAAAACCTGATCTGTGAGAGCAATGATGCATGCTGTTGATGATCCTTTAGCCTTAGTGCTTGAGTAAGCCTTCTCTAACACCCTTGCTGGATTAATTGATCCTTTGGGCTCTTCTTGGATTGCAGCTACCGAATGAGACATAAGTTCTCTGGCATACTGTCCAGCATCAACTCCAAGATCTGCCCAGCCACCAACACCATCTGCTACACCAATGGCCTGCTCATCACATATAAAATGAGCATCTTCCCCTCCAGTTTCCTCCTTATCTGGGTGTGGCAAATAACAGGATCCAGAAAGCAGCTTCAAGGTTCTATCACCCAGCTTTTCCTGAACACAAAAGGCAGACAACTTAAGTTCTCATTAATGTAGCCCGGTCAGTAACAAGCATGTGCATCCTTGACCGACTTTAATAGTCTCCACTTATCACACAAATAAAATTGTTCTTTAACAAACTAATATATTGAATTTTTTCTTGGTAATATGGAAAAGGCAATTAATTAACATAGGCCTCGCAAACATTCTAGTTCTGCTTAAACTTCCATTAACAATTAGAAAGGTCTCAAACAGCCTTCTTAGAAATTGAGCTGGTAGAGCACAGTCATTCAGTTCTCATAAGAGATTGTGAGCATCAAAATGACAATAAAGCAAGAAATCAATCATAATAACAACAAATAGGCATATCTCAACACAACTTAATCTCTGTAATCAATACTCAGAACTCTAGCAAGCAATGTTAGCATGAGGACATGCAGTATAAAATAATAATAATGATAAAAATCAAATAAAGAGAAATAGTACAGAACCAACATACTGCTTAATACTGGTGCTATCTATCAAGAACTTAAAGGACACAGAAAATGAAAGAACAGATCATCTAACAAGATAATAAAATTAACATTTTTTTATAAAAAAGTTCTATTGGATAAAAAGCTAATTACCAAAGTTTGATACATTAGTAAGCTAAAAGGAATTTACTGAGTAGAAAACAAAGAAAAAGGAGTGAAGATTGAAGGGTTGTCAAGAAACCAATCCACCTATCTTCCCAATATAAGGAATGATCCAATATTTATGTGATTTCAGCATATTCTTAAGTAAATTAGTTTCTTAGATGATAATGGACATAAATCATTTTTGTCCTTTAATAAATATTTTAAATACACTGATTTATTAAAAGATGCTAATCCAGCAACCTGCACAATCTGCTTTATTAACAGATGCTTTAGTAAATATTAGTGATTTCTTAATATCCTTACTCCAAATATTTATTTTTAAAAAAAAATCTAGTCAGAACTTCTAAAGATCTATCACAGTCTGCACAATTTAATTAAAAACTCTTTGGCTCACTCCACTCTAGACTCTCTCTAGCATCTACTAGGAGATGCCACACCAAGGATTGCCGAACTGGAATCGGAGCCCGAGCCAGCCGGCCAGTGGTACAGTTCGGTATGGATCTATACCATTCCATGCCTGGCTGAACTGATAGGGCAGAGAAGGGGAGAGGGAGAAA
>KE505263.1:352292-362858 GCA_000441515.1 Elaeis oleifera
GGGGGAGAAGGAGAGGAGGCAGCGGCGTCGGAGGCCGTCGAAGACCTAGGGCGACCGAGGCCGAGGAGGGCCTCCGCTCTCCTCCCGTGCAGAACAGAGGTTCGTCCTATTCGTATTTTTTCAGTTGCCGACTACAACCGAAATTATTAAAAAAAAAAAGGGCGAAGTCGGCAACTCCTGTTTCACATGGAAGCAGGCGGAGGCCCTCCTCCGACCTCGACTACCCTCAAGTCCCTCAGTGTGGGCTCGCCGACCGTCAGAGACATCGCAACAGCAGCGCTGTCCGTCCGGAGGCCTCCAACGGCTTCCGGACATCCGGTAAGGCTATCCCCCTTTCTCTCCTTCCCTTCCTCTGCCTGTACCGAGCTCGGTAAGAGCTCGGATAGCCTTTAGCGGCTGCTAGATGCCCCCTCTTCCTCTCCCTCTCCTTCTCTCCCCACTCTCTCTTCCTCTCTTCTCCCTCCCTTCGAGACGACCGCTCTGCCGTTTTGTACGCCGAAATCAAATCGGTTTTCCACCGGTACAGTTCAACACAGTCTAAACCCTCCAGTTCGGGATGGTTCGGAGAACAATGTGCCACTCAATGTTTAAACAAGTGTCAAAAGCCTCTAGAAATTACATAAATAATAGAGCATTTGCATAGTTGTATATCAGTACCCTATGAAATTGGAACTGGTTTACATAGCTCACATTTTAGACTTCACAACAACATAGACAACAGTGTGTCTCCTTTTCATAATAACTGTCCATTTTCATTCAATGCCAAAACCAAAGTTAGTGCAACTTGTCAGCTCAATATACTACTGCATAAGTTCCTCTTAATATACAGAAAAAAGCTTCAAGCTCCTTTATACTTATGAGACTTCCAGAGTTATAGGTAAATAATTCAAGAACCAAAGCAGGCCATTAAGGTTGGTTTCATTTCTGCATGTCAACCTACATAGAGAAAAGGTCAATTTAACTGTAGTGTTGATGAATATTTCATAGTGGATAATTAACCTCAAGAATTTAGAAGCTACATTATGCCAAAGAGAAGGGAGAATCGAATTTATAGAGTGCAGACCTAGGTTTAGCTAATAAATTTGATTAATAAGCCATAAAACATTAAGAAATTACACTTCTCGAGGATATAATTATATTCAACTCAATCAGGTTATCATTTTCTTTAGCATTAACATTTTTATTTCACCTAAATAATAGCAATTTGGATGAACAGGTTTCAAGGTGGAAGAAAGAAAGGGCAAACAGCTGAAAAGAAAAGAATATATAGAAGTGATGTTCTAAGAGAACTTGCTGTAAATCTTTCAAAGCAATGAATTCAAAAATCAAAAAGATCACATTTCAGTTTCTGGATTCCCTAGTATTTTGATCTGGCTAGAGATTAGAAAGAATATCCGAGCTGTGCCATTATAATAATTCACAGAACTCTAGTCCTAAATTTTCCATCAAACTTAAATTGGATTGCAATTTTATTGTCTTACATGATTTAATGGTTGTATGCTTTTTAAAATTTTTTATCTAAACAAAGAAAGTGTTCGTACAATCAATAAAATGATTTTAGAAGACAAATTTCTTTCTTAAGGAAAGGTAAGATGCACATGCGCACACTGTACAACCATATCCATGACCATCCAGCTTTACTCGAATTGAAAGGGAATACTGCAAAAGATGACAATTAAATTCCCCACAGTTTTCTTCAAACAAAGAATTCCACCTAGAATACTTTTTATCTATTCTTACATTCTACGTGTGCCAAAAAACAGCCATATGAATGCTACACAAAATTAATGGCCCTATGAGTTCCTCTATAAATTAATACTGCAGAAATGTTTGCTAACAGTGAAAATACCACCGAAACTCTTCATCACATTTGTTTGCATAGCAATCTGAATAATTTTTGATAGTCCTAGTGTTGATTTCCAACCAAAAAAAAAACATAACCATAACATACATTGAAAAGCAGAAGTTTTAGTAAAATTATTGGTGCATCACTGCAGTCACAAATGTAACTAAAAGATAATTGAAATGAGCCATTCTAAAAGGCCACCAGGAAACATACTGGTGGGAGGAACATGAAGAATTCTCAGGCTGCTCTTCCCTGGGAGAACAATCGAAAGATACATCAGGAGCTGCTCTAGTAGAATATGCTGCAGACCACAATGACAAAATCCCCTTGTTCCTGGACTCTATAAAAGGATTGGGCCCCAAACTTTTTCCAGCTGCATTTGACCAAAAACACTTATATATCATATTGTTACCCCATGGTTCTTGACTTTTCAAGCTCCCAGAAACTCTTGTGCAGTAATCAAGACTCTTGTTGCGAAAACAAACATCAGCTCTTGTCAGAGTGTTCAAAATCTGCCCACTCTTCAGATGTAAATTGTCCAAATGCCGTGCAGCCATTTCAGCTTCACCACATAAAGAATTGCCGGTTGACATTATATTCCTCTGGAGCAAGATAAAGGGAAACCTCTGGATGGGCTCAGAAACCAGGCAATCAACTTGATACAAACCGGACTGGCAAGAAGGTCCAGTAACTGAAGGAACACGTATTGTGCAGGGAAGTGCTCCAGTGATGGGTAATGTTGTCGCGTGATCAGCTCTACGAAACAGCCAAATATTGTTCAATAGACTAGCAAATGGATGTGATTGAAGAAACCAGAATTGCTAAATGGCAAGCTCTGGACCCGTCCAAGTAGAATGTCCACGGAGGATTGAAGCACTTTCTGCCTCGAAAAATAAGAAGATGGCATCTTAGAGCCGCGAGCAAAGATGCAATATTTCTCGAGTAATTAAATAGCAAGCCCCAAGCAATGTATAGCAGGAAATCTCATAACTTTCAATGCATCAAATCCGGGCTCGTTCTGTGCCCAACTGACCTGAGATTCCTGAAAAGAAAAAAGAGAAATTTCGGTGACAGAACGAGAAGATGGATGCAATTGCACCAAGTCCTTGATTAAAAGATGCCCAAAAACGACATGTTTTTGCCAAAAGAAAAGCGAAACCCCAGAATCCAGAAGCCGCCCAGATCAAGAATACTTCTTTCCCTAAAGAATTTTCTTTGGGAGAAATTAGGGCTACCCCTACCACACCATATAAAATTTGTCCCCCAAATCGCCGGACTTAGATTTTTCACAATGGAATAGAAACCCAGAACCCTAGAGAAACATTTTTGGCACTAAAATCCCAATTATGAAAGAATATGGAAAGAGGAAATCTCGAAGCCAAACAAAATAAACCAGGAAAAAGAAGCCGAACTACCCACTTAAGAGAGAAATCAAAGAAATAGAATCACACCTCGCACTGGTCGATGATAAAAGGGTTGAGCAGCTCTCCTCGTTTCCAATCGAGAAAGCCCTAAAATAAAGATCGACAGAGCCTTTCTTTAACTCTGGCTTTTTCACCGTCCGAGAAATGGAAGGCTAATGAGAGAAGGTCGTGATAGAGAGGAGAAAATGGAACAGGCGGCTTTGCTTTCCTTCCACCTTCGTTCCAGATTTAGGTTCAACCGTGAAACGGGAGAGCGCCGGGAAAGAACGGGAACAAGAAAGGGACGAGCTTTCGGGGCTCTCCCGAATTCAAGCCCTCGAGAAGTTTCATGTGGGCCACGGCGTTTTTGTGTCGAATCTTTGCCAGCTATCCTACCATTTACGAATTTTTGGGGAAAAATAATATTTATCCTTAATTTAATAAATCCTGTTTCGTCCAAATTTTGCCTCCGACTCCGAGGAGCGCATGTTATACGTAGCTCTTAATTTCTAGTTCTGAATCTCCTGTTTGTTTTCTACGGAATTATATTTATGTATTGACACTTATTTTCAATTTTTTTTTAATAAAAAAAAATATAGGGACTGCCACCTAAAATTTATCGATAAAAAAAAATTGACAGTAGATTAAAGGAGAAAAGATGCTCAAAGGGACTGACGGTCAACAAAAAGAAAAAATTTTATTTAAATTATTTGAGAAATATATCTTCACATCTATAAGATCCGTTAATTTTACAAATCTTTAAATCTTCTCTGAGTCACATACATCCCCACTAATTGATACGCTCACTTTCTACTTCAGCATCCTAAAAGTTCTTGTATATTCGTCGAATGCATGGTCCCATCGGTGACCGATTGTCTTTCATTATTCGATACTCTGCTATGGCTTCATTTTTATCTTTCACCTTATTATGTCTCGTATTTTCTCTTCTCTCCATTCGCCATCAAACGACGAACACTGTGGTGCCAAAACATCGGGTTTGCTTTGAAGTTGCAGCAGCAAATCAACAGTCTTTATCCTAGACTTTCAAGAATGCTAGGAATTTGGGTGTTGTTGCTGAAATTGGCATGAGTTAGCCAGTCTTTGAGAACTAAGTTATTCCGTTGTCTTGAGAGGAGAATTTTCGATGAATCTGAAGATCCTGTTGCTTCTTTCCTTCCAAATGCCCTAGATGTTAGCAATAGCAATGCAGTCCCATCCGAGCTTTAGGGTCTTTTGCGGCAGTCTATCTCTCCATTCTCTCCAGAAATCGTGAATGGTGGGTGGCAGGGGTGTCAGTGTTGCTAAGTGTAATTTTTGAAAGAGGTATGTCCAGATTTGCATGGAGTATCTGTAGGTGAGGAAGAGATGATCTGTAGTTTCTTCTTCCAGATAACAGAGCACACATTGATGTGGAGCTGGAAAGTTTCGTTTTTGAAATTGACTACTGTGAGGATCTTATTATTGAAGACCAGTCAATTGAATACTTTAATTCTTATTGAAAGTGGTATGCTCCAATTTACCTGGGCAAAGCTTGAGAGAATACCTCCATAGCTAAGGAAAGAGTAGCATTCGCTGATTTTGAAATTCTTGCTTTGGCTCCATCTCCAATAATCGTGTCAACCCCCCCTTGATACTTGTTGAATTAATGAGGCACCGAAGTTGCTGAAATTCATTCATTGCATGGGTGCTGAGTGTCCAGTGGAAGAGATTTTGAAGGTCTTGGATGTTAAGAATATCATGAACACATATCATCGGATTGTATATATAAATGTATAGTGTTGGAAAGATGTCTTTTAGTAGTTGACCGTCGTATCAACGGTCAGTCCAAAAAGCTGCTTCTTTTCCATCCCCAATCCAATACTCAATCCCAGCTTCAAACAATTGCCGAACCTGGTGGACACTTTTTCCATACAACCGATGCCCGTTGAAGTCCATGCGATTCCCTTAAAGATACAGCCTTATTTTGTAGTGGATGTCCGATATTAATTTCCACCAATCTCTATGATATTCTGTGTGGTATCTCCACCATCTTTTAAGTAGCATACATTTGTTGAAGAGGCGAAGGTTCAGAATCTCCAATCCTTCGAACTTCTTTGGCCTACAGACTTGATCCTATCTAGCTAGATGGTGTCCACTTATATATTGTTTCCCTCCTTTCCAGAGGAAATCCCTCCTTTGCTTATCAATACAACCTATGACTTTGAAAGAGAGAAGGAAAGTTTACATCCAAAAAATGAGGAGAGAGCTCAGGATTGCATTAACCAGTGTAAGGCGTCCTCCAATAGATAGAAACTTACCTTTCCAAGCTGATAATTTTTTATCCACTTTCTCCACTAAGAAGTTCCAGTCAATCGATCTCACTTTTCCATTGTTTAGTGGAAATCATAGGTATTTGGTCGATAGGAAGGAGAGAGGACATCCAAAAATAGCCGCCAGCTGCTTACTCCTTTCTTCTGATAAGTTGATTCCATATAGCACACTTTTATCGAAATTAATCTTCAGACCTGATAGCTGTTCGAAGAAGTAGATGATAACTTGAGGTGTTAAATGTGTCCTAGGTTGTCATCACTAAGAATCACTGTATCATCGGTGTATTACAAGCATAAGACATCTGATGTGGTTTTGAGTAGCCGATTTCATGAATGAGCTTGTTTTTGCTGTCGGTAAAGAATTCGGTGTAGAAAGTCTATAATGAGAATGAATAGGAGTGGTGACATAAGGTCACCTTGTTTTAACCCATGCTTAGCGTTAATCCATCAGGTAGGGGTGCCATTTATGTGTGAATCCATCTTATTGGAAGATAGGATACATTCAATCTAATTGCACTAATGTTCCCTGAATCCTCTTGCTCTCAGGATGGCGAGAGTAAATTTCTAACTGACATTGTCAAAAGCCTTTTCAAAATTCAATTTAAATGCTAAATCTCAAGATTTTGACTGGATGCTAATAGCTATAATCTCTGCTATGCTCAGATAGGGGTCATTTATATGTCTGTCTTTAATGAAAACAGATTGAGCATCTGTGATCAGGGAGCTGATAACTTTGGACAATCTAGTACTTAATGCTTTTGTGACGATCTTCAACACCCCATTCATTAGACTAATTGGGCGGTAGTCTCTAACCATTCTACAATCTTATTTTTTGGGTATCAATGAAACAAAAGTAGGGTTTAGTCTTGAGACGTCTGCATCAAGTTTGTAAAATACATCAAAAAGTCTAAGGAGGTCAAGTTTAAGTAGATCCCAGAATCGCTGGAAGAATTCGACAAGGAAACCATCGGACCTGATGCCTTACCTTTAGGGAGACTAAAGACCGCTTTCCTAATTTCCTCTTTAGTGAACGGCTGCTCAAGTGTCGCTGCATCTTGTAAGTTTTCAATGAATACTGTTGACCAGTCAAGCGTCAAGGAGTTCTCATTCATCCCTCCAAAGAGTTGAGAATACACTAAGGAAAAGGCATCTGTAATCTCTTTTGGATCTGTCGTGACGTTTCCTTGGTGTTCAATGCTTGAGATAAAATTTTTTCTTCTCCTATTAGACGCATAAGCATGGAAATACTTGGTATTATTATCTCCATATTTTAGCTAGTTGATTCTCAACCTTTGCCTCCATAGAATTTTCTCTTTTCTTAGTATCAGCTCCAGTTGTTGTTTGAGAGACAGCCTTTCTTGAATCTATTTAGATGTGAGGATTATAGTCTCTTCTAAGGAGTCAAGCTTTAAAATTTCTTGTTTAATACTATTTTTTTGTGAATAATGTTGTCATTGATTGACCTGTTCCATGACCTGAGTTTTGATCTGAAGTACCTTAGCTTACGGACCAAATTTGCTGATGCATCAGTAGCATTCGGCACTGCCGACTAGTAAGCCCTTACCATTTCGTCAAAACATGGATTGAGGAGCAAGAAGTTCTCGAAACAAAAAGGTTTGCTACATTGTGGGTGTCGATTAAACTCCAAGAGTAGTGGAAAGTGATCCAAGGTTGTTTTGGTAACGAA
This sequence comes from Elaeis oleifera, assembly GCA_000441515.1. Lineage (NCBI taxonomy): Eukaryota > Viridiplantae > Streptophyta > Magnoliopsida > Arecales > Arecaceae > Elaeis > Elaeis oleifera. The sequence goes on from KE505263.1 coordinate 359,538, forward strand.
ACAAGCACAGCTAGGGGATTTGTTCCAGCCAATCAGTGGAAATTAGGCAACAGTCCAACATTGCCAATGAGGGGGCATCTCTATGATTGGACCAAGTAAATGTTAAATGCTTTTGTTTGATCTCAATATGCTGATGATTATCTATGAACATGTTGAATTCGTCAGAGATAGATCTATCACCGCCAACACCCTTTCTTTCATTAGCAAATCGGATGGTGTTAAAATCTCCAACAATGACCAAGAGGCCTTGCCAAAGTTCTCAAATTAAGGTAAGCTCTGAGAAGAAGTTTGATTGCAAGCTATGATCGTTTGATCCATAAACATTGGTGATCAATCAGTCCAATCTACTAGGAGTAGAATGAATAAAACTATGAAGGGTGCTGAAAGAGTATGTGCCCATGTAGAAGAGGATTCCTTTAATTAGGTTCGAGCTCCTGCAATTGAGAAGACCCCCCTTTGAGCCATTTGCATTGAGGCCTGCCAAAAGTCTAAGTTCGTACTGCAAGCAGTGGTGACATGATTGAAATGGTCTCATTTAGCTTTATTCTTAAAAGCAAAAAATCGTGCACCAAGATTGCACTACAATGTCACGAACCAATTTCCTTTGTTTGATTTACCTAGTCCTCTCACATTCCAAAATAGTAATGACATGGTAGAAGATGGTGAAACCAAAAATTTGCATTGCAACACAGACAGCATCGAACCATGAAACATATAAAAGCAGCCTGGTTAACCCTAGTTCGAGAGATAGCTTCCGGATACAAAAGGCCAATAGAAAGTATTGTGCTGTCCTAACAAAAGTGAAAGCAAATCCATCTGAGAGTTGATTCTGAAGAAGAAATGAAGAGAAGGGCTATAGGCTACGATGAGGTCTACTTGGATATTGCCATTCCAAAAATTGCTGGCTCACGGATTTTAAAGCACTGTGAACAGGCCTATTCAAGGGCAAACAGGTGTTGCCTAATTGCATCTTGCTTTCTCCATATCCCTCAGTTTGTCGATGTCTGAAGTGCTAGAGCCATTGAAGATAATGCCGCAACGTCTGCCCAGAATTTTGACTTCAGCAATGATGAGGAGTTAACGAAAGCAGATCTTGCGATAAAAGCTCAGACTCAATTAGGCCCAAGGATTTAATTTCTTCGCATGCAGTTTAGCGCTGCACTTCGCAGGTGTGGAAGGTAGAGTTTCAACAGGGGGTTTACAGTGGTCGAATGCCTCACTCGACATCGACAGTTTTCATATTTGTTTTTCATTAGTCCGTCATCATTTGCAAATAAGCTGACAGGATAGTTGAGAAGGCCCTGGTTACTAGAATAACTTTATTGTCAGAGACAACTGGTGGCTTATAGTGACAGGGGGAAGACGCAAGGCGTAATGAAGTCATGCCTTTAAATGAATCCAGGTCGAAAGATTTTGAATGGAAGGAGGCAATGATTTTTAGGAATTTAAAATTTGAATATGAAAGAGTCATCCAGTTTGGCAGGCAGATCTCTTGCAGTAAAGCAAAAATGAAATGGATGATGGGCATCTTGTCAGCGTAATGGAGCATAAGAGAGTTACCATTGGCATTAACGAGGACTTGGTTAGGTCAGACCAGGTTCCAAGTGGTGACGGTCAGGTCGAGCCGGTCGCTAGTGTGGTCTCTTCCAGCAATGAATGGAGTCTGCGGCTCAGAGGTTTGGCTGGCCAGCAGCGAGTGATGGAGGCGGATTGTTCCCTTGCTCCAGATATTTCATGATCCATCAAAGAAGTGGTATCATCCTATTGCTACTACTGACGTCCTTCATCTGAGTGAGGTGTATGCATTTCATTATTTGTCCAAAATTTCCACCCATCATCTTCTCCGTTACCTTGACTGTCTGACGAACCCATGGTTGTGCCATCAAAGGTCGGCTCCTATTCCAAAACAAAGTTAATCACTACAAAAACTTTGAAAATGTGTTGGCCAATATTAACCTCAACTATTTCGGGGATGAGCTCGATATTTTCACAAAAGAAGACAATGTCAAAGCTTGTTAGATGTTCCTATCGAAGGCTCGATTTACTAGTTCGATAGGAGACTCTGAAATCTGAAATAATTATTGACACTTATTCTCAGTTTTATAAACGAATCTAGTATTAAAAAAATAAATGAACATCAAACAAAGAATGGAGTAAGAAGGGGGCTTCAAGGGACTACAATAGTTCTGTTTTCTTTCTCTCTCTTTTTTTGATTGACAAAGGGTTGGACACATTGATTACATCCAAGTATTTTTAGAAGACGTAATCAAATTAGAGTAATTTAATCGAATATAAGATAAAATTAGTTGAGTTAATCTAAGTTCATCATGACATAAGATTGTCCTGGCATAATGAGTGTCATTATGTTGTAAGGTTGTTCTAGGATGAAAAGAGATTGATCAAATACCATAAAAATTAAGTATGAACATAATAGATTATATGATAATCATACGGATTATGAGATAATCATAAAAATTATAAGATAGTCATGCACGTGTTTTTTATGGATACATGTAGTGATGTTCATGAATCACTACAAATCTTTGGAGTAGGATTGTATCATGAATGCATAATTATTTGGTTAGCAATTTACAATCTTTGATAACATAAACTAATTGGGTTGAACTAATTTGAATTGGTTGATCTATTAGTATCTAAAGCAAGGGATAGAATAGTAGTTATTTAATTAGGACCGTTGCATATACACAGAGAGCCTCCCACCAATCTTGAACTTATCTAGCCAATTGAGTTGATTAAGTCTCTTATTGGGTGCCTAGGTTTGAATTCACCACGTATGTTGTAATTGCATCTTGATTCAATCTTAGTGAACCAAGTAAGGATCTTTCTAGTAGATCCATATTAATTATAGATTTACATCGGATGTAAATATATAATTAAAATTAAAGAGATCTAAATTAAATCTCCTTGTATAATATTTAATCATAGGGTCTTCCACCATTGTATAGTGCCATGCCCCTCTCCAATGTCGACTATTTTCGACTAGATACAGTGGTTCAGTTGCATCAAAGGAGAAACAATCACTTTATTGACATGAGATGCCACGAGATGGAGATGGGATTGGACCCAATAACTATCAGGTGAAGATCCCAATGACGGCTTCACTCACGCTCAATGATGGGTCTGACTTAATTAGGGAATAAGACTAATAACTATCAGGTTAGGTTTCAAGACCTAAGGACCAGATCTACTGTAATTTACTTAAGAAGCATTGGATAAGAGTTGTCCACCTATTGATTTACATATTTATCAATAATTGTCAGGTGAGGTATGTTGGGAATAGTGTCCCAAAGTCAATCGTCA
>KE505263.1:449027-483061 GCA_000441515.1 Elaeis oleifera
ATTCTCCAACAACCATCTGTGCTCTTGCTTCAGTGTGTCTACACCGCAGACTCAAGACTCATCTATCCGAAGAAAGCGATCCGTATACCTGTCTGTCTGGATCAATCACCATCTCCATAATAATCCTATGATCAGAAGTAATTTAGAAATTAACCATCAATGATACATACCTCAAATTCTCAACTCTTTGAGAATATGTATCATTATCTTGTTAATCTCTTGGACGATTCATAGATACATAAAATATGAATGATAATATAACTGTCCGTTAAGTACAAAATCATATCTTAGAAATATGATATGCATAAGATAAGATTGGCTTCTAGGGCATACATCCAATAGTTGCTTATGAGGTAACTAAGGAAGTATTTTGGTTATTACAGAATTAGATGTAATATCACGAGATGGCACAATACTGTACTATGACAATATAGGTGCCATAACTCTAGCTAAGGAGCTAAGGTCTCATTAGAGTTTTTAGCATGTAAGAGCGATGATTCGTAACTATTCTGAGAAGTAAGACATCATGGATCAGAGTAGACCCCATGAAAATATGACGGGCCCACTGACTAAATGATTCATTAGTTAGGACTAAAGCATATTTTGAGAAGATAAGGCTTAGGTTTATGGTAGATTAGCTTTAGTACAAGTGAAAGATTGTTAGATGTATGTCCTAGAAATCAATCAGACTGATACATTAATTCTTTCTAGGATATAATTTTATACTTAATCAAATTAATTAAGATAGTTAATTCAATTCATATAGTGTGTGTCTATGAATCATTCAGAGAATTAATAAGATGATAACATATATTCTCAAGAGTTGAGAGAAGCATGTGTCATTGATGGTTAATTCTCAAATTACTTTCGATCGAAGGATCATCACGGGGATAATGATTGATCCGACAAGATTGATATACGGATCATTTTTTTTAAGATAAACGAGTCTCAAGTCTACAGTATGAGGATACTGAAGCGAGAGTGTAGGTGGTTGTAAGAGAATAATGGTACCAAGTGTGGCCAACATGAGAAGTTACTTAGATGTCTACTCACTCAATAGTGATATTCTGGATGCTGTGTGGTGTGACTACTTAGACCTGCGGTACCTCGGCTGTTCACAATGAGATTATTATAGTTTGACTGTACCATAACTCGATCTCCTAATCATATGGAGTCTTAAGATATATGTTGGCTGCGGTAGGTTTATTATAGGAATAAGATGTGCACTTAGATAGGATCTATCGATCTTAGTAATTAAGAAGTAGTCTTATGTTATTTATGAGATTGAGTTCTGAAGATCTTGGTCAGGACAGAGTAAATGATAGAAGAAATTTCTATCAAATTTATAAATAAACTCAAGTCGAATAAATCTTACATATAACAGACGATGGAGTTTGATGAATTTTTTATAACCTCAATCTTATTGAAACTCATGATAAAAAATTGAATCACACAATAATTATACTTAGAGATTTATTTTTTTATTCTGTTGGATTGCTACTACATACTGTTAGATATTACTGATGGATTATGAGGATAACAAAATTATTTGATGGTCAATAATTTTAATTGATGAGTTGAAATTATTCTAATCTATTGAAAGGAGTTTCAATAATATTTTGATGGAGATCAAAATATTTTTACTGTCAAACAGAATAGAACCTATGAGGTCATACATAAAAGAGATCCTGACTGATCGAACTATCGAATCATGATTTTGAATTACAGATCGCAAATGGTCTTAATTATTAATTTGATTGATGATTGGACTAAAATGTAAAGTTACATAAGGGACTTACTAAGAGTTAGTAAGTTATAGGAAGACTTAATTGCGATTATTATTTGATTTGATCAAATATTGAGATTGTATCCTAATCAAATTAAATCAAATTTAATTTGATTAGATATGGTTTGGATTCGACTCGGACTGGGTTTCATAAATCTAATGGGATTAGATTTAATAAGAGTTTGATTTATGTTGAAACCTCAATCTAATTCGACTTCAACCTCTATTTGGATTTGGACTAGCTTTTGACCAAGTCTAAAGAGGAGCCCATGCCTCATAAGCCACCATGCCCATAAGTGTTTTCACGTACAAAAGGGATGTGATGTGGAGGCACCTAAAAAATAGGAGAGGAGGGTGTGGGGCGGTAACTAAGAGATAGAGTCCTACTCTATCTCAACAAAACCCTAACTACCTAGTTTAAATAAGGGGATAAAGTGGGATGCCTTCTTTTGAGAGAAGATTAATCTAAGGGGTGTGAGAAGATGGAGGGAGGTGTGGAGAATTTTGTGAGCATGCAAAAAGGAGAAAAAGAGGCATGGATTCAAAGTTGTGGACGCACCCTCTTCCTCATCCTTCTTTCTTACAACCAATAGTTGGTTGTTGCAAGTAACTCCTTATCTCTCTTTTGTGTCCAAGAGTTGGACATGTCTCCCTCATCTTCTCCTCCATAGGTGTTTAAAGATTGGACATAAAATCAGATTTGATCTGATTTTTTTCTCACCTTATTTGTCCATGAGATAGACATAAAATTTCTTCTCTCTTTTTTAGATCTAGTCCAAGGGTTGAACAAGAAAGGAAGAAGAAAAAATTAGATCTCTTATCTTCTTCAATAGATCTTTGATTTTTCTCTTGAGAAGAGAAAAGTGAAAAAAAATCAGATGTGATCTGATTTCATCATCCTCCTTTAGATCTATTTGATTCTCTTGAGAAGATGATCAAAAGATCAAATGGATTCGACAATCTAGGAAGCGATCTCTATAAGGGAGCTAGCACTCCGGTGAGATCGAGACCTCCTAATCAGATTAGCCTCGATGGATACTTATAGATGTCAAACACTTATGCGGCTGCGATAGGATCTCGAAGACCTCCACGGATCATGTATCAGATCGCGGTGGAGATCTATCCACGCAAAGATGTAAAATTTAGATTCCCTTCAGAGATTTTTAATCTTGTAATTAATGATGATGTCTGATATTTTATTTGAGATGTGCTCTTTATGCATGTTAGTTAGATTAGATCTAATTATTGATTTAAACTTTAAATCATTCTGATATAAGGTTGACCTGGTATAACAGTTAAAAGTTATGCTGAATGGTTGTTCTAGAACGATATTGAAAATTCAGATCTGAAATTTTTATTCTACTGCGATCTCTGTTAGATTAAATTTTGAAATTTCTGTATGCATACCTATCGCCATATAATGTTGACATCCAACATAAGTTTTCGATCTTTGTAGAATGACTACTTTATTAACCCATCATGCATGTATTGTTGGCCAATTATCTTATAATCAAATTTGATCATAAAATACTCTCAACCTAAAAGGAACTAGTTAATTTTGTACTACTAGTGACCATGGATTGGAGAAAGATGCCACTAATAGGAGCTTATAAGGTTCCTTTAGAAAGAAGGTAGTGGGAGGCGAAAATAGAGTCTCCTTCTCCATCGAAAGCATAAAGCCACATATGATAGAGGTTTTCAGAGGTTTGGAAAAAGTAGCAGTAGTTATGGTCACCAACAACCAACTGAGAACTTAAGTAAAGATATCTTAGGTAGACCTCTTTCAATAAGCAATAGCTCGTCTGACTCACCATCCAGGGTTTAAGGCTCAAAGATCTCGAAATGTTCTACTTTAAGATCCTGGGCAAATCTCTTCAAACCATTATTTACTACCCCAACAACTATCCTTAAAGATGACTCAATAGTATTAACTCCTCTACTATTAAATACTCTTCCTTAGTTGCTAAGCGTCTCACCCACTTCAGGGGGCCAAAAGAAGAAAATGGACTGCCAAGAACACTTGCACATCTCAGGGAGGCTTAAGGTTTTATTCCAGTGAAAGAGTCGCATGTTAGGTGATATGCTGAACTAAAGGTTATTACTGTCATTCATATGTCTCCAACTAAAAATAAGGTGCTTCCTCCTTCAAAACATACAAGGAGAGCTCTCAACCTATTTTCCCTTATTATCCTTAGGACCCCTTCAAATATGGCTACCTCACCTTTATTGTCTTCTTCACATCTCGACATGCTCTATTGAACATCTTTAGCCATGAAATAAAGAAGGTGATAGGTTTGAACATTGATGCCAGGCTAGGGTCTATCAAGGATGGAAGAGCTCCCTGTAATCTATAATTCAAAGCTAGACTAGCTCTTCATGGTATGCCTCTACTAAGTAGGGACCCAAAATTGGTCCAAAAGATGGTGGCAAGGATCGGGTTACTCAAGAGTGTCAGCACATTCCTTTTTGGATAGAAATATTTTCAATTATGGATCTTAATCCTCGATGAAACCTAGAATCCATTCCTTATGCTATCCAGCTGATGATGGATGAACACAAATGCTGCATCGATATCACAATCTTGGAAGCAACTGACTGAGGATCTTTATCTTCTGATCTGTTGCCACATGCTGATTTGAGAAGCTGCTTACCAAAACAGAGAATCTATCCTCCATTGGATCAGTGTTGATAACTCTATGGGGGATCAGAGGCCAGGAGCTTCTTTTTCAGAACCAATATCGCCTTCATCTGAAGTAGAAAGGATGTTTCGCATGCACTTTAAAGCTTGCATCCTCTTTCTGATAGAAGGTGTGGCATTATTGATTAACAAATCTAATATTAGGAGGCCTTTGTTAGAAAATACTCTAATCCCTATTGTTGAGAAGGGGATGATGCAAATGGTGGAGACATCAAATGTTGCTAGTCGAAAATTCTTGACCGGAGCTCCACTAGAAGTTTGGATTGAATTTGATCCTTTCATCAATGTATCCATCACTACCAGTACTATTTTCATATGAGTACGAACTGAGGGCTCGCCTAACATTATGATTTCACATTCAAATACGTTGGTTTTGGCATCAAAATCCTCCTACATTAACACCAGAATTGAGACTTTGGCTGACTTGATCTTTCACTCCTTGTGAAAAAGAACCACCATCAAAAGAGAAAGATCTCCCTCCTTCTTGTCAGGGCACTAAATGTGCATATTATATCTTGAAAGATATCTTTGTGTCTTCTCCTCAAACTGTCATAGTGGAGGTTCCACAGCTAAAGTCTTTCTCGTCCCTTCTTTTTAGCAATATCCCACTCTTGACTTGGGTGGAGACCCCATCAATTAATTCTTCCCCTTGCATCGGGATTCATGTGAGTCCTCTTCTCAAAGCTATATACTCAACATAGCCTCTCCTAAAAATTCAAAAACTTTTCCCTCTACTTAAGTGGTGACATCCTTTGAATTGCTCTTGTGCCTCTAAAGAGTCACCCAAAAAGCCTTCAAGATCAAAAACTATAGGTGGAGTCAAGGCTATAATAGCAAAGCTCATGCCCAACAAAAGGAAGATGAGGAAATCTTCATCAAAGACAAACAAAGATCCCACCTTACTTTGCCTTTGCATGGATTTTCCAAGTGTCTTCTAATCAAATGGAGAAAATCTTGTGGCTTCTTCATGCCAGACAATATAGCAGAAAATGTGGTCTCTTCCCTTCTTAAGCTTGAAAACGACAAGGTGTCTACTAGTATGGTTTAATAGCCTTGCTTTTTGAATCTAAGTCAATAGAGGCCCTTATGAGTCAGTGATTATGGATTTTGTTTGATCTCATAATGCTTAACAGATCTCATGACACTGTATCCTTCTTTATTCATCCATATCTCTATCCTATCTTTTACTCTACTAGTTCATCCACCAATCAAATTAGAAGTACTTCTTCATCTTTTCAATACTCTAGCTACTTCGAGAATCAAAAAAATGCCCACTAATTGGAGTTCTTATTCTCAATTATGTTGATTATCTCTTGGAATGTAAGAGCAGCTTCTATTTGTGAGCTCATATGTGGTGCTTTCAAGCCTTGGAAGGCCAAGAGAGGAGCCAAAGCATTGGCTCCATGAAGCAAGAAGGCCGCAAGGCCTAGGTTGGACAGCATTATCCAAATGATTTTGGCTAGGACATGTTTGGGTCCTAGGATGGAGAAGTTCAGCCCTCATGTCCTTGAAGCCTAGGAGATAGGGGCTGAGCCATATTTGGGTTGAATTTAGATCCAAGGGGGTGAGAGCATGCAAAGTATGGGTGTACATGGGCATGAGTGAGTACTTTTATATGTGGGCTTAGCATTGAGAGTTGTTTGGGCTTGGGTTTGGGTTCATATTTCAGATTTAAAATATAAAAGCCCTTGATATATTTTTTATGTATGATTATATTTAGATTATATAATACAAGGCATGAACTATTTTTCTCTCTAATCTCCTTCTCCTCTCTCTCTTTCTCTCTCTCTCTCTTATATGCTACCTCCAAACCTTAGAACCCTAGCTACCACCTCCATCTAGCACCTAAAACCCTAGCACCCCAAACCTAAGCGCTAGGAAGTTTTGTGCACCTTCAAAGGCTGCAGCCTCCTTCTTATTTGGTTCCTTAGAGAAATACTTCAACATGTGGTATTAGAGCCAGGTTTAGTGTGAAAAGGAAGGAGAGGCCATCCGCAAGGAAAGTTGCCAAGAAGAAGAAATTTGCACCCCTTTTTAAGGTATTTTCAAATTTACTTTGTATTGGTTATGATTGTGGTAGATGCCAACCATGCATAGTAGTACTAAAGTGGATTTTGAGAAGTTTGATGGAAAGAAAGTTTCTTAACATAGAAGGTTAGGATGGAGGATCTTTTGACCCAAAATGAATTAGATCTGATCTTGAAAGATAGGTCAAAGGGAATGACAGATAGACAATGAAAGTCTTTGAAAAGAGGGCTTGTTCAGCCATCAAGGAATGTTTGGCTGATTTGGCATTGTATAGTATGTTAGAAGAGAAGATATCCAAGAATTTGTAGTCAAAGTTATACACTATGTATATGAAAAAAATATGTACAACAAGCTGATATTGAAGAAGTGATTGTACCGCCTGCGGATGCATGAGGGCGGTGACATCGTGGTTCATATTCAGGAGTTTGATCAGATTAGCACTAATTTGCTAAACCTTGGGGTGAAGATGGATGAGGAGGATAAGTCTCTACTCTTACTTTGCTTGCTACTCTTTTCTTACGATCTTTTGGTGACAACTTTGCTGTATGGTAAGGAGACACTGTACTATGAAGATATAGTTTTAGTACTCAGGTCTAATAAGTAGAAAAATGATTGATCAAGGGGTTTCTCAGGAGGGCATAGCTATGGGGGAGAGGCCTGAAGGTGAAAGAAAGGAGCAAGCAATGGGGGCGGTCCAAATCCTGGAAAGGCAAGAAGGAGGTTAGATGCTTTAAGTGTAATGAAGCAGGGCACTTTAAGCAGGATTGTCCGCTTTGAAAAAGAATAAGGAAGAAAGAAGGGCATGGATTCATTGAGTGCCATGGCTGATCTTGTGGTGGAAGATATCTTCTTGGTGATTTCGGATGGACACAAGAACAACACGGACTGGATTTAGCCTATTCTCATTACTATACACCAAATCGGTCTTAGTTTTCTATCTACACCAAAATCGAGGAAGGGAGTGTGGCACTAGGAGATAATCATCCTTGCAAGGTGGCTGGTATAGAGACCATCAAGGTGAGAATATTTGATGGGATGGTACATACTCTTACCAATGTGCAGTATGTCTCAGAGTTGAAGAAGAATCTGATGTCACTTGGCTACTTGGAGAGGAATGGCTACAACTTTAGTAGTCATTTCAGGAGTGATATTCTAAGTATTACCAAGAGAGCCATAGTTGTGATGAGAGAGAGGAGGTTGGAGAATAATTGTATAAAATAAAAGATCCGTGGTGAGTGGAGGATCCGAAATAGCTGCAGCAGCACAAGAACAGCAGGATGCATACCGATTGTGGCATTTCTACCTTGGCCATATGGGAGATCGTGGTATGAAGGTGCTAAGCAAGAATGGATTGATTTCAGATCTGGATAGTGGTGTTCTAGAGATGTGTGAGCCGCATCAGATAGGTAAACAATACAGGATAAAGTTTACCATCAATACTACATGCGGTGTAGGTCCCCTAAAGCTAGTATCCACTGATGTATGGGGACCAGCCCTTATTTTGACTAGAAATGAGGCAAGGTACTTTCTAACCTTGATTGATGACTTCTCAAGGAGAGTGTAGGTATTTTCTATAAGTCAGAGGTCTTCTCTAAGTTTAAAGCTTGAAAAGTAGAAGTAGAGAAGGAGAAGGGTTGTAGTGTGAAATGCCTGTGGTCGGATAATAGTGGTGAGTTTACAAGTAGGGAGTTTCTGAATTTTTATGAAGAATATGGGATAAAGAGATATTTTTAATAAGAAATACTTCTCAACAAAATGGGATGATTGAGAAAATGAATAGGACTCTCATGGAGAAGGCTAGATGTATGAGGTTGCAAGTAGGACTTTTCAAGATGTTTTGGTGGATGCAGTTGATGCAGTTTGCTATCTGATGAATCGATCCCCTCATACCAAGCTACATGCAAGGATTCTAGAGGAGCTATGGTCTAGAAAGAAGGTGGAGCTAGGCCATCTCAGGGTCTTTAGGTATACAGCTTATGTGCACATTGATGCTAATGAGCGGAGTAAGTTAGTCAAAGAAGATGGTGTTCATTGGGTATCTTTATGGATTCAAGGGGTACAGACTATAGGATCTCTTAGAAAAGAAGGCTACCATCAGTAGAGATATGGTCTTTGATGAAATTTAGTTCAAAGGTGCAAAGGGCCATAAAGGAGCAATAAGAGGTCCAATCGGCCATGGTTGGATAGCCTTCTTCTTATTCTATTTTATCTTTTGCAGGTGCATCAGGAGGACATAAAATTCAGATGGAGCATCATTCAAAGGTGTCCCACATATGGAGGGAAGAGAGGCATAAGGTCAGGGCTGAGAGGTGCAAAGGAAGGAGCAAGATTCCAACATAAATATCGGTGTTGCACTACACAAGCCTAAGCGAAATATAAAGCAATCAGAGAGATATGGCTTTGGCGAAACAATATCTTTTGCATTAGTGGTAGCAAATGGAGACCCTTATACCTATAAGGAGGTCATGGCAAGTTAAAAAGAGATAGGTAGTTCTAAGCCATGGCAGAAAAGATGCAGTCCTCCAAAAGAACCAAACATGACGGTTGGTGCAGTTGCCGATCGAAAGAATCCATAAGATGCAAATGGGTGTTCCAATATAAGGAAGAACTTTCAGAAGTGGGAGGATCAGATTCAAGGCTAGACTGATGGCTAAAGGGTACTTCTAGAAGAAAGGCATCGACTACAATGAGGTATTCTCTCTAATTGTCAGACATCAATTCGGTGCTGTTGAGCATAGTTACTATCCAGGATTTGGAATTGGAGCAAATGGATGTCAAAATAGTCTTTCTCCATAAAAATTTGGAAGAGAAGATCTACATGGAGTAGCCTAAGGGGATCGATGAATCAGGATCAGAAGGAAGGTATGCTTGCTACAAATTAAGATCACTTTATGGGTTGAAACAGTCACCAAGATAATGATATAAACATTTTGACACATACATGAGGAGCATTGGCCTAACCAGATAGGTGTAGTCGTGACTTGAAGGTTGCTTTGTCTTGAAAATTTGAGATGAAGGATTTAGATCCGGCCACTAAGATTCTAGGCGTGGAGATCCTTAGGGATAGAACTAGGAGGGTGTTGCATTTATCTCAAGCGGCTTATATCAAAAAAGTTTTAAAGAGATTTGAAATGAAATGTGCAAAATGGGCAGCATTACCTTTAGCTGGTCATGTGAGTATTTCTAAGGGTATGTCATCCCAAACTGAGGTGGAAGTTGAGAAAATGAAGATGATACCATATGCTTCAGGTGTTGGGAGTATAATGTATGTCATGGTGTATTGTAGACCAGATCTTGCCCATACCGTGAGCCTAGTTAGCAAGTTTATGGCTCACCTAGGCAAAAAGCATGGGAAGGCACTCAAAGATGTTTTAGGTACTTGGTATTGTTATGGACAGTACGGTAGCAATAAAGAAAGTTCCAACATGTCAAAGAAAGCCCAAGATCGAATGGTTGGATTTGTGCATGCTAATTTTGGTGGAGACATGGACACTAAGCATTCAACCATAGGCTATATGTTTTGCTTGAACGGGGGTCTGATTTCTTGGAGATCAAGCTTGCAACTAATCACTGCTTTATCTATAATTGAAGCAGAATATATTGGCATATTAGAGGCTGCCAAAGAAGCTCTATGGCTGAAAGATTTGGCATTGGAGATAGGGTTTGCACAGGATACTGTCAGGATGCACTGTGATAGCCAAAGTGCACTATTTTTGGTATAGAAGGTGGTCTATCATGCGAGGACTAAATATATTGATATCAAATACCACAGGATCAGAGAGCTAGTGGAAGAAGAAGAGATAGAGCTGGTCAAAATTCATACAAAAAAAACCAGACGGATGCACTAACCAAGACTCTTCCAAGGGACAATTTTCTTAAGTGTGTGGCACTGATGGATTTGATGGATCGGACTGAGTTTGCAAAGATTTTGAGGTACTAAGGTGGAGATTATGAGCTCATATATAGTACTCCCAAGCTTTCGGAGGCCAAGAGAAGAGCCAAGGAATTGGCTCCATGAAGCAAGAAGGCCGCAAGGCCTAGGTTGGACAGTAATGTCCAAATGATTTTGGCTAGGGCCGATTTGAGTCCTAGGGTAGAGGTGTTTAGCCCTTATGTCTTTGAAGCCCAGGATATAGGGGCTTTGAGGGGCTGAGCTGCATTTGGGCTGGGCTTAAGTCTAACGGGGTAAGAGCATACAAGGTATGAGTGTATATGGGCTTGGGTGAGTGCTTTCATATGTAGGCTTAGAATTGGGAGTTATTTGGGCTTGGGTTTGGATTCATATTTCAGGTTTGAAATGTGAAAGTCCTTGGTATATTTTTTATGTATGATTGTATTCAGATTATGCAATATAAGGAATGAATATCTTTTTTCTGATCTCCTTCTCTTCTCTCTCTTGCATGCTGCCTCCAAACCCTAGAAACCCTAGCCGCCACCTCCATCTAGCACCCAAAATCGAAGTGCTAGAAAGTTTTGTGTACCTCCAAAGGCTACTGTCCCCTTCCTATTTTGGTTCCTTGCTAATCTCTAGATCTCCATGCCCAAGAGAAGTGCTTCAACACTACTCCTACAAAGAGATGGGTAATTCGAGCTTTAATAATTTTCAGCAGTTATAATATTATTTAATTCAAGAATAAAAACTTTCAAGCCCTTTAGACCGACTTCTTTGCTCACTTGATGGTGGAAATTTTGATTGGTTGGTTCTTTATGCAGCCAATCTATTGATGGGGTTCCATTAGGATAAACATGAATCTATGCTCTCTTAATTGATCTCGGACTAAAAGAATTTTCAATTACTGTCGAGTTATTTTACAACCATCTAAGAAAGCACCTCACAGTCACATCGATGTATGACCCAAATAACAGATCTAAGAGGCAATTTTTTTTGATGAATTAAGAGTTATCTGATCTCTGTTTATAGGTGCATGGGTTATTGGAGGTGATTTCAATATCACAAAATCAACTAAAGAGCGAAATGGTTCAATAAAGAGTATCAAAGGTAGTAGCGAATTCATAGACTTCACGACTCTCTAAACCTCTTGGATCTCAAATTGAAAGGTAGGAGTTTTACCTAGAGCAACAAGAGAGAGCATCCAAATTTGGAAAGATTAGATGGTTCCTTATATCTTTAGAATAGGAGTGTGAATTTTTAGCCTCTCTTCAAAAATTTTGGTAAGCTTAACATCCAATCAGACACTCATTGCCTTGGACTATTACACTAAATTTTTAACCAATTAAATTTCAGATTTGAATCATGATGGTCTAAGGAACCTGATCTTGATGACATGATGCTTTCTAAATAGAAGTAGATCAGGGGACAATTGAATTTTGCATCCTCGTGGGTAGACAATCTAAGATGACCGTGATCGAAGCTAAAAATATAGGCTTCTTCAAAGAGGATTACTGATAAGAATCTCAAAGAGAAGTAATGAAAGATATTGACATCTTCGATAAAAGTAAGAGATTGCAAATTTAACATCTGAAGAATTATTAAATAGAAGAAGTTTACAACAATCACTTAATGATTTATACATTAAAGAAGAGATGATTTGGAGGTAGTGATCTCGAATTAACTCGCTAAAAGAGAGAGATAGAAACACATCTTACTTCTATAAGATCGCTTCTTGGAGGAAAGAAAAAAATTTATTCATGCATTGTTGAAAGATGGTAGGAGCTCGAATCTCAAGAGGTCATTTCTAATTGTCTTTATGCATATTTTCATAGCCTTTTAGAATCTTCTTTCACTATTGAAAAATGAACCATCAGCAAAGAAGAAAGTCCTTACCAAAATCTAAAATATCCTTACCAAATATTATTAGCAAGGATAAAAACTCCTCATTAGGTCTAGCTTATGTGGCCATTGTATATTCTTTTAGATGATGACAAATGTAGTTCTTACCAAAAGTTGCTTCATTGGTGACATCATAAGTTATCTCCCAAATGAAAATATCTTTACCATTTATATGTTAAAAATACTTATTTATAAATAATCAACTTTTTGACAAGGATAGTTCAAGCTAAAAACTAAATAAAAATATAATTGGATATAAATATAGACTATTAGCTGGGATTAGCTTTGCTTATAGTTTCTGTAGATGAGGATAGTCCTTATTAAATGGTACATTTAGGCATGGATAATCCTAGCATAAAGTTATAACCAATATCCTTTTAGCAACGTAAGTCCTTACTGAAGGTCAAAAGTGTGAAATTCACAACAAAGACCATCCTAGTTGAAATTTATTAATAATGATAAGAGCTACCTTTATGGTAAGGAAAATTTTATCTAAGATTGTTATATAGAATTTTTTGACATAGACAAAACTTACCAAAATATATTATATTATATTCTAAGCTAGAGTATTGGTAAGGATTAGCCTTGCCTAAGCTTGTAATATAAAAATTTTGATAAGAACCATCTAAGCTGAAAGATATGAGCTGTACTTTTGATATAGATTATCCTAGTAGATTGTCTTTTATATTTTGTTTATACACATATACAATAATATCAAAACTTACTTTCAATATCATATAAATCATAATTAACATTTTAATAACAAGCCTGCTTTGAATGTCATGTCTATATATCATTTTGATTTCCACAATGCATATGTCTCAAATGTCATCATTAATTTTCATTTCCATGAGAAAATACTACAAATCAAACATGCTTGAAACTTAACAAATAAAATCTAAATGGGAACAAAATCTCCAACCATTACATACAATCTAAATATTAAGATAATGGATTTAAAATCACTTTAGAATGTGAAAACAACTCCAAAATAATATCAAAGTATCTATGACATTACATCCCGTTACTCTTCATCTTCACTTTCACTCTACGTTCATTTTTATCCTACAAAATTTAACAACAAACAGTCAAATTTTATAGTCAACAAACTACTATCTTATTCTATTTAAAAAGTAATTAAGCACTAGCTAGTAATAGAAATCATTTTAAGTAATATTTTATTAATAAAGTCATTATAAAGGTCACTTATCCTTTATTGAGATTGAAAAATGACATCTCTAATGACATATTTTGAAACATCTACTGCATATGTACTCAAATATTTGATCAAATTATTGTTATATTCTTTATTCAAATTGTTGCTTCATTCACTGATGGAAAAGGTTTTCCATTTGAACCTTCTCAGTCTCTGTTGAATTAGATAGATTTTCTAAATTCTTCTCAAGCTCTGCTATCCTTTGTTGATCTACAGATCAAGAGCTCGAAATATCCTTAGAATAACTCTTCTATCTCAACCCTTTGTCTCAAAAAAGCCATGATCTTGTATCTAAAACCTCAACTAGTATCCTGTCTCAACTCATTTGAGTGCCATCTAGCTGTGACTAGTGGTCAACAAGATTTTTCAATTTTTCTACATTACATTACAATAGATCATAAATAATAATATAAGTATATATTATGCATTCAAATATTTCTATAATAATGAGTAAACACACATGAACATCCATAGATCTTTTATCAACAAATTTTATGTTTTCCTCCTTTATTTTCTGAGTATGCTCATGATATCAAATTTGAGCTCCATGTAGCATTTGTCTATGATTATGTTTCATCTTTAATGATCAAAACATAAGTTCACTAGTAAGTATCAACAAACTACGTGGCTTACTATAAAACATATTAATAATTGGTTTATATATGGAAGAATGTATCATATTATTCTCATACTTTATAAATGGAATCATTCTCGTTGTATGCCTACACCTTGTACTCTTATAGTTTTTAAATTTTCTTACTTTTATCTTATAATTTAATTTAACAAATAAAAATAAATATTTAATAAATTTTAAATAAAAGAAATACATATACTTGATATGTATAGATTTCAAGTTAATATCATATGCCCATAATTATAGTGACTATTAACATGATTTTTCATACTTAGTGTGTTTCTGAATTGAAATGATCTACCATTTGCTTCTAGAAGTCTAGAGTCAACTCTTTGGGAGGGTTGTGAATCTCTCCTCATTGGTTTGAAACTTCTTATAATAAAGTAAAGAGTCTATTTTTTCAATATCTATATTTTTGATGATCTCATCAATGGTAACTACTTGTAACTTGATTTCATTATCTTGGATATTGAAGTACTCCTATATTATATATTATAATCATTTACTTAATTTTATATTATAAAAAGATATACTATATATCAAATAATTAAATATAATAATTTAGATGGATCCATAATATAAAAATATAAATTTAATTGATTTATTTGAACTTGCTTCCACATATGCTCACAAAATTATGCCACAACTTTTTTCTAAAGATGTATTAGTATTAGTGTTATGCTTCTAAGAATAAGCACATAATAATTATTAAATCTTCTTGTATTATCACCAACAAATCTTGACGAACCTGGAGTAATCTCTACTATTAATTTTTTTATCCTCCATGAGTATCTTTCTTAATCTGCAGAGATTCATATATATCTTCCTCTCTCCTTTTTTGTAGTATAAGAAGCTATCATAATAGAATTTTCAAAAAATTAGTTTATTAATTAGACAACATATATTTCTTATATAGCATTAAAGTTAGAAAGAAGATTTGTATAGTTAAACATCAAATGTGTATTACATAAAAGTAGATAATGCTTACTTACACTACAAGGAAAATTTGTATGTAAGGCATCACCACCAATAGCTAAAGTATTTTTTGTGTATGGTGCCAAGAGTATTAGTTAGAGTTGCTATTTGTACTTGCTCATCTCTTTGGGTTGATGCTAATTTCTCTCTTCTTTAGATCCTAAATAATACAGTCACCATTCTATATTATGACATGATCTAAAATAAATATATTATCAACAAATTAAAATCATTAGAATAAGTAAATATAAACATATATTGATGACTTATTTAAATAATTGCCATAAGTATAAGCTCAAAAAATCAAACCATATATCTTAAATTGATGTTCGAAGTAGTAAGTAATAGTATATATCATCGTTAATGATAATGACTTAAACTTAAGTACCTTATACTAGCTTCATAAATAGATAATACTAATCATCGTCAAGCATCAGGTATTTTAGACTCAATTTTATTATCTTTATCACTCGTATCCTCATCAATTTCACTCTCCTCATTATCTATAATAAAGTCATCATCAGCTTCTCTCCTACCTATTGTTTGCTCTTGTGGCTCCAGTACAATATTATTAGGTACTTGTTTAGCTACAATTATCATCACGATCCAATGCAACAATTTTATTATCATCAATGGCCTTAAAGTATGATTGTAATTATCATACTCCATCCATTGGTATGCCTCCTTTTCATCATCCATTAAAATATTCCCAATTATATTCTTATTTGATACCTCAGGTATATTGTAAAAGTCTCGAGGTTAGTTTTTCATGACAATAACCCAATTTGACTCTTTCAGATCTTCAATGTAGAAAACTTACTTTGCTTGACAAGCTAATACAAATAATTTATTTGTTTATAGCCACACCTAGCATTAATTATTATAAGCCTATACTAATATGTCTTATAGCCTATATCTCAATGTTGGACATCATACTATTAAAATTTAAATAAAGTAACTCATTTTCCACCCACATAATGTAGTGCAAAAATATCTATCAAGATATCATAGTATTTTTATCCAAAAACTATTATCTCCTCAACTCAACACTACACTATTTAGATTTTTTCTACATTCTTTATGTGTTTCAAGTATGAATCTAAACTCATTTAAAATATAACCCTTATATAAATAAACTATTGATTTATTTATGAAACCATGTAATTTGAAGCAATTTAATGATATCATTTTAAATATTTATAATTGGGATAAAGTTTCTCTTAAGATTCTTTCAATAGACCGTAAAATTTAGTAGCTTTGGTGTTAAATTCGTCAGACATATATGTGCTATCAAAATTGTATTGACTATGCTCATTATCAAAACTAGCATCTTCAATAGTGCAACTATGTCATCAATACAAAGCTCTCCACCACTTGTATTATCATTATCATCATTATCATCTAATTCTATAGAATCATTCTCTTCTTCACGATGATACCATATTGTATAATTTCTCATAATCTCATCTTTTAATAATGAAACTTGACTTTAGGTCTTCTCTTAGAATCCACATTTATGCACTTGGTACAAAACATCGAATTGCATCTTATGTCGAGGATTGCCCAGATGCGAAATTAAGAAAAATCTCAATATCCCTGCATATATTTAGGTTGGCACTTATCTCTAATTTTCATCTATTGTTCATTGATAGCTATTATTAAGTTGACCCTATAAAATAAATAAATCACATATGTCGTTATTATTCAATTGAGACTATGCAATCCTATATACATGATGGCCAAACAACAAATGCCAGTATATATATATGATGATATATACATATATCAATTCAATCCATCTCTTTAACTCATAACAATTGTCAAACTTCTAGAATATAATACAAATAAAGAACACACCCACGCTTTTCTCATATAACATGTGATTAAACCTAGATAATTTAAAGTAAACAGTAAACTATAAATAACTTATGCATAAACAATAGATAATAGCCAAAGAAGATATATGAACTTTTGTTTTAAATCAAAAGAGCATGGCTTATCCCAGTATCAAGTTGACACAACATTCATTAATAGATTCGTGAAGAGATATAACTAGATTAAAACACATTCACAAAGAGTATGGCTCATTCAACAATTTGGTGAACCTACTAACAAATGATATTGTCTATGCAAGTACATGTATTAATATGGAGGCATGGTAAGAATTGAAAGCTTACCATGGTTTTTCCAGTGCTTATTAGATTAGAATCATCTATAGGAGGCATGGACAATTTGCTTCTGCAAACTTAGGAGGAATAGTTTATATATAGTAGATGCATCAACAGGATATGATCAAATAGATACAATAAGAATTACATAGGAATGGATGCAAGAGAATGCTAGATCTACTCATGGCCTACAAAACCCTTCTATTAATGTTTCCTGACATGTAGCAATGCAAGGACCCAATGGATTCATAAACTGAGTAATTGTATAAATTGGCTCTATGTATAGGTTTTATGGATTCTAGAAAGGTTCTTGCAGCAAAATAAAACTCCGAATCAAAATTATTGATTTCTATCTGATTGCTATCATGTACTCACTTGTCACCATAAAACCAACTCAATTTGTTTATAGTTTGTCACTTTTAACACTAGTTGCCAAGTTTCAAAATCACTCCTCCTTTGGAAGAATTTGGTGTTCAGCCTTGGCTACCGAACTGATCGTTCCATAATGTCAGTCTTATCTGAGTTGTCCCAACATCGTGCAATTCCCTCCCCCCCCCCCCCCCCCCAAAAAAAAAAAAAAAAAAAAAAACGAGAGAAAACTCTAATAAAGGAGGAAGTCAGATGACAGGAGCTTACAAACTAAAATCAAATTAGAATCGCTTTACAAGAATTCTTCTTGCTATAAACCTAGTAACAATTTAACTGACAAAAAAAAATCCTTCCAAAGTGCTAGCATTTCATAAAAGGTTCACATAAAACAACAACAATTCCCCACATATCTAAGACCCTTGCACATGACAAGAGAAAAGAGATATGAGAGAAATTTTGCAGAGAAAGAAATAGGAGGAAATGGCCATGCAAGCCTGTATACATATTTCCATGTCATTCTTTCATAGGTCCAGACAGGGCATTTGAACGTTGGTTACCTCTGATCTATATAGTAGCCTATTCAAAGGTCCATAGGTCAAAGATCCCCAAACATTATCCACCTAAACGAAGTGGTGGTAGTAACTCAATCATTGGCAAACCCCTTTTTTTAATGTCGACGACCTTCAAATATAGGAAAGTTTTAGACGGCAATGAGCAAGATATACCATTAAATCAAGTATAAAACATCCATAAATAAGATGCCATAAAGGAGCATATGATTAAATTCTCAGCATCATTAGAAGTTCTCATAGTTAAATACAAATAGTTATTCATAGCTCACCATATTACTGTTTTCCGAACTTGATTGCAATTTATCGAGAAATGCCATTATAGATTTTGAGATATCATAGAACTGCATGATTAATTTAATCTATTGACCTTCCAGACACAGACTAGCCACCCAAGCATTAGGTAAATATTCTGAAAATATATTAGAATGTGAGGCATGTCTGTGCAGATTTAACTTACAGGGCTATAGTGAAATCTTGTTAATACTAGAATTCTTTAGTAATAAGCTGGAAATATTACTGCATTTTTAGCCAGCTTTGGTGTAAAATAATTACTCTGAGTTTGGTTTAAAGAGTTTCCATCATCAAGAACTATTACATTTAATTCTAATAAATAATAATATCTAAGCCTCAGAAAAGTAACAGAAAAGAGATGACTTAAACAGCATATTACAACCAAGATATATATGTGTGCATGCTATCATGTTTTTGTTCCAAGGATGGAGTCAAGTTCAGCAAAATATTACACAAGAACACATACTATTTCAATAGAATAGCTGAAAAAAAATGAGAAATATCATCAGCTCCCAAGAAGCGTTTGCAATAGTAAAAGCTAGAGATATGCCAGGACCAAATGAAGAGAAAAAACATAAAAAACAGAAGAAATAGAGGATTTCTATGACCTATCAAAGAAAATACAGAGACGGCAAAATCTAAAGAAAATCCAAGGAAAAAAACCAAAAAATAGAGGATTAAGCCATCCGTGACCTTCAGAAGAAAACCCAGAGAAAAAATCAAGAAAAACTAAGAAAAAAGGGACCAAATATCCAAGAAAATTAAAGAATTGTCTTAGCTTGTGGTCCTTCCTCGATGGGATGGACGGTGGCATGAGGATCCCAATGACCAGGATTTGGAACTACTAGTTGGAGTGAACATTGAAGACGAAGAAGCTGCCACTAGAGTTGGAGAATAGGCCGGAAAGGTGGAGGACCTCCGAGAGGCCTTGCTCTAGAGATGGATTTGAGATGGAGGCCCTCTCGGAGGGATGGATGAGGACCTCCGAGAGGGCTTGCCTTGCTCTAGAGATGGATTTGAGATGGAGGCCCTCTCGGAGGGATGGATGGGATGGTGTTTTCATTTTCAATATGTTAGGATTTGATATCTCGAGATTCGGTCTATAGAGAGTCCAAAATGATCAAAAGAGTCCAACAAACTCTAAAACAGCCCAAACGAAGTTCAGATGAAAAAATATGTGGAAAAAAGATGGCACGACCCATGGAGCAAAGGAGGCTGGTAGTGGGCCGGTGGAGGATGGGGCGGAGCGAGCACGTGCGGCGGTATGCGGGCTGGCCCCGAGCACCGCCCAGGCCCAAGCGGGCGCACGTAGGCATGGCCTGTGCGGAGTTTTACGCGGTCTACGTGAGGTGCATAGACCGACGGTCCATGGGGGCATTGCGTGGACCGATAGGCTATTTCCCATCGGTTTCTCGTGGTCCACAATAGATCGGTTCTATTTCTAGGCCCGTTTCTCGCGGTCCATGGAGATTTTTATGGACTACCGGCCCCATTTATGCTATCCAACGGCTAAGAGCTCCGTCGATCACGATCGGACGGCTGTGATCGGTTCCAAGGAGATCCGGAGAGTTTGGCAGCGAGCTGAAATGCGATGAGCATGATCGAACGGTCAAATTCTAATCTGAAGCACGATCGGATAGTCGAAAAGCTTCTGAAGTCTTGATTAAACTGTTACTTCGTTTTTAACTTGTTTTAGACTTGATCTAAGGTCTTTAAAATCCTGTAGGCAAAACAGAGACTGTAGGATGTTGTGTGGTAACAGTCGGCAGAGAACCCTGTGGTTTGACAACAGTAGAGAGTTGTGAGAGGCAGAGGATCTTTTTGGATTTTAGTGAGAGCTTTGTAAGAGTAGCTTCTATTTGATAGAGATTGTGTATAAGAGTTGAGAGTGTGAGGATCTCCTCTTGTACTTGTTCTTTTCATAGTGAAGCTTTGCATGCCCCATGGAGGTAAGTCTTGAGCTAATCCACGTATTTGATTTTTTTCTTATCTTGTATTTATTTTTTTTCTTTCTTTTTCTTCCTAATTGGATGCAATGCAAGTAGTATCGAGAAGATCCTGTAGTGGTGATGTTCTGGCCAGACATCTCCAACACAATGAACAAAGTGGGTTTAGTTATCCAAAACAACAATGAATGCTGTAGAGATCATGCATCTAGTTGGCCTCTAATGCGAGGATTTTGCTAATTAATGAAATAATGAAGCATAATGATAGAGAAATTTTTATGTGCTTTTTTTATTTACCAGCATGAAAATTTAAAGGAATTGGCACCAAAGTTCTCAAAATGAACATCAAAGCACTCTCTTGAGGCTTGACAAAAGGTCACCCATATCCATATGATAGCCAAAGCTCACCATGAACTCCAAAATACATGAATGAGTCAATGGCTGGATATAGTGATGTGATTGTGACTCACTGGCCTCTTCATATCATTTCAAGCAGGCTGATATGATGTGTATGCTTGATCTTCCATTGCCAATGCGGTGTCCACTTGATAGCAACCAATTTTCTGGTGATTTGATCAAAATGTTTCATAATGAAAAAAAAAGGAACTTCCTAGTTCTTGGGCTTCAACCTCTATAGTGAAAATTGCTCTCACGGCTTATAATCGGATTATCTAGACTTGCATCAAGCATTGAGATAGAATCCGGTCACACCTATAGATCCATCACACATGCTAATCCCTGGTTATCAGCAAGTCAGCGATAAGAACTAATTGGTTTCAACGAGAGTGAGATGTTAGTGACTGCCATACTGGAGCTCATATTTCTTGCCCTTTTTGCCTTGAATGCACCCATAATATGTATCTGAGTTTGGATAGTATTTGTACATGGGAGAAAACGCAATGGAACTCTCATGCCAACCTTCAAATGCCCAACCCTTTGAGACCTCCCCCCTCAACCTCAACTGTGAGTTTAGGGAGTTACCGGTTCTCAAAAAAAAACATATTTTGTAGAGTAGTATTTTCTATTACCTGATCTTTCTCTAACAGAACGTTCCACTCCTTTGGTCTACTAGCGTACATGTTTTGGCCATCGGCAAAGAGAATTGGTAGTTCATGTCTCCAAGCAAGATTATTCGATTAGATGGACTGGAAAAAAAAAAACTCTTGGTGATTAATTTTCTCTTTGAAAGAAGTTATGTGTACTTTTTAAAATATCGCATAAAAAAAAAAGAAAAGGCTTGTATTGGCAAGGACATAAACTTCCTTCCTGAATATTGTGCCATTTGGTGAGAACATAAATTATGCTTGTTTATAATTATTACTTTCAGCAAGAATACATGATATCCTAACACGGACATCCTGACTGATCGGTACCTGGATGTGAGAGATGGGACTTGAAAGGGTCGAAAATCTAGTTGACCGCATTATGACTTAGATGATTCGATACTACTAAACTAGAACGGCCATAACTATCTCATCCGATGTCAGAATCGCTATTATGATCCCATTCCGAAAAATTCTTTTCGAGCTCTACGAGACTGATGCTTTCAACCACTATAAATTTTGGAATCTAATTCAATCGTCTGATAGATCAATGGGAGCACAGAAGAGTTCTAGTCCGATATGAAGTCTAGTTTTAATTTATTTTATTTTATTTTATTTCGAATTCTCTCTTATAGTTGAATCAGGACTTTTAGTCTACAAATAAGGCCTCCTAGCCAACATTGTAATAAGTCTATTTGAGTTATTGAATAAAATTCCAGAGAAGAGAGTTTCTTCTTCCTTTTGTCGTTTTTCCTTTGTTTCGTGTAGCTTCTTCCTCGCTTTCTACCTAAACGTGGCCCTAGGCTACGTTAGTTGGTATCAAAGCCCAGTGATTTTTTGAGCGGTGATTCTTTCTTGCAGTTCAGATGGTAGGTGAAGGTCGCAAGAAGAACTAACCTACGAATCAGGTGGCAGCCCATAATGAAATCATGCTGTAGGAACGAGACCTGATGATAGAGGCCGAAGATTTAGGAGACAGGTGGCAGATCTAATTGCTCGTCTTATGCAGTTAGAAAATCGGGATATGAGATTTGAAGCAGAACTAAAAGATCTGTGATTTGATGGGGATCTTTCAAATTTCAATAACCCCTTTCATAAGGATGTTCCCAGAAGCCGGCGAGAAGGTCATGACGATTCGTTCTAGCGATCAACCTGCTGGTTTGATTCTATAAGAGTAGATCTACCTATATATTCGGATGGTCTATAAATGGAGGTGTTCTTCGATTGGCTAGATCAGATCAAATGCATCTTCGAGTATAAAAAGTATCCGACGACAAAAGGTAAACTCGTTACCTTAAATTAACTGGTCGGGCTTCTTTTTGGTGTCAATGGTTGAAAAAATCAAGGAGCACAGAGGTAAACTAAAATATAGGATTGAGAGAAAATGAAGAAGGCATCGAGGGAGCAATTTTTATCCTTCAACTATATGTAGTCCTTATACCAACGTCTGCAGAACCTTTATCAAGGGCCTCGATCCATGGATGATTATATAGAAGAATTTTACCAATTAGTCATGCGGAACGATTTGATGGAGAACAAAGAAGAAATGATCACAAGATATCTAGGAGGACTATGGCAGCAAATCCAAGATGCTTTGAGGCTCCACACCTTATGGACTGTCAAAGAAGAGAACCATCGAGCTGTAGTCGTTGAGGAGCAACTGCGATGAAGACTTGTATCCAGATCTGAACCTCCCCACATAGCAATCAAGTGATGGAAAATCAAGAGGACATGCGGTGTAATACTACTAACTCTCCTATTCATGTTGCAGATATAAGATCTTCAAATCCAAGCTTGGTTGGATCATCAAATCTACGGTGTTACCATTATGATGAGATTTGGCATACATCACCACTACAAAAGGGCTATAGCAGTGGTTATATGACAACGGTTTCAAAAATCACTGTCATAAACCTACGGCAGTGGTTATTATAACCGCTGCGGTAGGTCAACCTATCGTAGCATTTATAATAACCACTGTCATTGGTGACCATTGCCATAGGTCTGAGCTACCATAGTGGTTATTACGAATCGCTGCAGTAGGTCGGACTTATCGTAGTAGTTATATATATAACCGCTGCCATAGGTCCGACCTATGGCAGCGGTTATTGTAACCGCTGCAGTAGGTAATATTTGCAACCGCTGCGGTAGATAAAAAGTTTGTTGTCTCATAAATTTTGATTTAGATATCGAATTTCAGTAAATTTTTTTTTGATTTCATATAACTTTTCAAGATCTACGTGACTGCGATGATGATTTTATAAAAAACATCATTTTATCCCTCAAATTGAAGTTTTAAAGAATTTAGTCGATACTTAAAATAATTTGGATTATTACGTGAACCTGTAATAGTGAAATCAAATTTCAAATACATCTTCACCATTTATTATCTAAATAATTATCGTTAGAATATCCTTATAAAGATCACCTCGATCTGACAGTCCTAGCTTTGTCGATCATTAAAATTTGATTTCGACGATCATTAACGACCGCACGATGATCTAATAGTAGAGACTATCGATGGATCCAAAAATTTATGATAATATTTTGGTGATATTTATAACACACTATTAAAATTTCACTTCAATCGGATATCATTAGCATAGTCAATTTAGCATGGGATGATCTTGGCCATTGAATGAAAATGAGTGATCACAAGGCCAATCAACGTCCGATCGAGGTAATTTTTTAGATAAATGATATTTGTTAGTATTTTAATCATTTATATAGTGATGATCATAAAATTCAAACCATGCATATATATTGAAATTCACTTGAGCACATTTTACAAAAGCACAAATATAATTACTTAAGAAATTTAAGAATGAGTAGCAAATGACATATAATTTTAGATCGTTCATATACGCATGGTTTGAATTTGATGATCATCACTATATAAATAATTAAAGTAGTAGTAAAGATCATTTATTAAAAATTACCTTAATCGGACGTCGTTTCACCTTTTGATTGGTTATTTTTATTTAACGATTGAAATCATCTTATACTAAATTGACTATGATAATGATGTCCGATTGAAGTAAAATTTTGACAGTATGTTACAAATATTATCGAGATCATCATCGTAAATTTTGGATCCATCGGTGATCTCTATCTATCAGATCATTATATGATCATTCGTAGCCATCGAAATCAAATTTTAATGATCGACATATCTAGAGCTGTCAGATAGAGGCGATCTTTTGTGATAATACTCTAACGATAATTATTTAGATAATGAATGGTGAAGATGAACTTTAATTTAAAATTATATCATATTTAGAGAAATAAAAAATATATTCTGCCTCTATAGCAGTGGTCGCATAATAACCGCTGCTATAGGTCTATAGTAGCGGTTTACTAACCACTGCCATATCTTAACCTATGACAGCAGTTATCACGAACCGCTGCCATAGATTGACTTACGACAGTGGTCGCCGATAACCACTGCTATAGGCGACCTATAGCAGCGGTTATCTATAACCGCAACGATAGGTCCAAAATATGGTTTGTAATAGTCCCACATCGATTATGGAAGAATAAATGACTTGTATATAATGACTTAAGGGTTTAAGCATTTTGCGATCTCTCTCTTTACTCGGGCTCTGTCGCTAACGCCTGCATATACAGCGCCATCGGCCCACACCACCCGTCACCGCCATCGCTGCCGCCGCGGGTCCGCCGCCCATCACCACCGTGTGGGCCCACCATTGCCTCCATCGTGGTAGGCCTCCGCTGTTTGGTGCCACCGATCATTGCCGCCACCTCTTCCCACCGGTCGGCCACCATCCTTTATTGGTCGGCCATTTTGATAGGTCAAAGGCTATGACAGCGGTTTGGCAACCGCTACCATAGAATCTATGATAGCGGTTGGCATAATCGCTACCATAGATTTAACTAGGGCAGCGATTTGTCAACCGCTGCTGTAGCTTTATGGCAACTGTTGGACAATCGTTGCCATATCTCTATGGTAGCAATTGCTATAGTAGTGGTTTCAAAACCGCTATCATACCATGTCTATAGCAGTAGTTGATACAATCGCTGCCGTATCTCAAAAAATCATTGCCATAGCCTATGGCGACGGTCACAGAGGCAGCGGTTAGCATAACTGCTGCTGTAGGTTATGACAGTAATTTTTGAGCTACGACAGTTGTTTTCAACCGCTACCATAGTCCTATTTTGTAGTAGTTCATGGAACAACTGTAAAAAGCCTGTTGGACGACTTGAGAAGCAGTTGCTGATTAAAGAAGGAGGACTATCTGAGGAGGACCAAGAACCTATCTATGATGAAGGAGACGAGGATGATTTCATGCGATTTGGAGATAGAGGTGAGACTCTAGTAGTTCAAAAGATTCTGCTTGCTCCGAAGGAGGAAGAAAATTAGAGGTGGACCAACATCTTTCATACATACTGTACAATCGAGAAGAGGGTTTGCAAAGTTGTTATTGATGGAGGAAGCTACGAGAACATCATCTCTCTGGAGGCAGTCACGAAGCTGAACTTGACCACCAAGAAGCATCCTCATCCGTATAAGCTACCCTAGTTCTGCAAGGAAAGCGAGATAGTTATCGATAGTCGCTGCTTGGTATTGTTTTCAATCAGATAGAAGTACTCTGATAAAGCCTGGTGTGACGTTGTTGTCATGGACGCTTGTCATCTATTTTTAGAGAGATCATGGCAATATGACTGTAGTGCTACATATGATGAATGTTGAAACACCTACACGTTCTAGAAGGACAATCAAAAGATCACCTAGGCCTTGATGAAAGAGGAGGACCTTCCTAAATCAAAGTCAGATAGCAACATCAATCTTCTGACAAAGTACTTCTATCTGAAAGAGGCAGCGGAGGTCAGCTACATCTTAACGGTGGTGGAAAAGGACAAACTAGCTGAAAACAAATCCCATCCCTAGTACGTCCTACCCTTCTAAAGTTTTCGGATGTTTTTCTAAAGAATTGCCTGCAGGACTGCCTCCTAAACAAGATATTCAATATTACATTAATCTTGTTCCAAGTTCGAGCCTACCGAACAAACTAGCTTATCGCATGAGCCCTACTGAACACTAAGAGTTGCAGCGGCAAGTCCAGGAGTTGCTGGACAGAGGCTACATTAGATTGAGCATGAGTCTGTGCGTGGTGCCTGCTTTGCTGGTTCTAAAGAAGGATGGTTCACGACACATGTGCATAGATAACAGAGCCATTAATCGAATCACCATCAAATACAGATTTTTTATTTTAAGACTGGATGATATGCTTGATCAACTAGTGGGAGCCAACATCTTTTTAAAGATCGATCTAAAAGGTGGCTACCATCAATTGCGGATTCGACTTGGGGATGAGTGAAAAATAGCCTTCAAAATGAGGGAGGGCCTGTACGAATGGTTGGTGATACCGTTCGGATATTTCAATGCATCGAGCATCTTTATGAGACTGATGAACCATATGCTGCAGCCATACATCGATCAATTTATCATGATTTATTTTGATGA
This sequence comes from Elaeis oleifera, assembly GCA_000441515.1. Classification (NCBI taxonomy): domain Eukaryota; kingdom Viridiplantae; phylum Streptophyta; class Magnoliopsida; order Arecales; family Arecaceae; genus Elaeis; species Elaeis oleifera. Next base: position 476,030 of record KE505263.1, read on the forward strand.
TATTCTTATCTACATTCCTACTTTGAAAACTTACCTGCAGCACCTTAAGAAAGTCCTTGGTACCTTATCAGGAGAGAAATTATTTGCTAACATCAAGAAGCACAGCTTCATGGCGAATAGTCTAAACTTCTTAGGCTATATCATTCTTTTGAGGGGCTACAAGCAGATCTGTCCAAGGTGCAAGCCATTCAAGATTGGCTAGTTCCATGCAACATCACTGAAGTGTGGAGTTTTTATGGCTTGGCATCCTTCTATCATAGATTTATTCAAGGATTTAGCCCCATCATGTCTCCCATGACAGATTGCATGAAAGGAAGGTATTTCCAATAGACCCCTGAAACACAGACTGCCTTCGAAGTGATCAAAGAAAAAATTGCTTCTACTAATGTTCTTTCTTTACCAAATTTTTTCAAGATCTTCGAGATGGAGTGTGACGCCTCTTCTACAGGCGTTGGTGGAGTTCTTAGCTAAGAGGGGCAACCTATTTGCTTCCACAGTGAGAAGTTATCAGCTTTGAAATTAAATTACTCCACATATGATGTTGAATTTTATGTTGTGGTTAGTGTGCTTCGGCAATGGCGGCACTATCTAATCCAGAAGAAGTTCATCTTTTACACTGACCATGAGGTCCTAAAGTACATCAATGGTCAAGAAAGCTGAGTCGCAGGCATGTCAAGTGAGTGAATTATTTGCAGGAGTTTTACTTTGTTCTAAAGTACAAATCCAGTGCTCAGAATCGAGTAGCAGACGCACTAAGTAGGATAGCCAAGCTGTTGGAGTTCTTACGTGGAGATAATCAAATTTGATACCTTGAAGGATCTCTATACCAGCGATCCAGACTTTGGTCAAATTTTACAGGAGGTACATTCTCATGATCGAGCTAATTTCCAATTGCATGGTGGATTTTGTTTCGAGGTGTGTAGCTCTATATTTTTGATTGCTTTTGTAGGAGAAGATTGTATAGGAGCTTCATAATGAAGGCCACTTTGGTAGAGATAAGACCCTCATGCTAATCCATAGCAAATACTGTTAGCCAAAATTAAAGCATGATGTAACCATATTTGTGGAGGGATGTCAGGTTTGCCAAGTATCGAAGGGGATGGCGATGAATACTGGACTATACACTCCTTTACTTATTCCAAATCATCTATGGGAGGAGATCAGTATGGACTTCATATTAAGACTACCTTTGACCCAGAGATGGTGCGATTCCATATTAGTTATGGTAGATCAATTTTCAAAGATGGCTCACTTCATTGCCTGTCGCAAGACCATGGATGCCTCAAATATTGCTCAGCTATTTTTTAAGAAATTATGCATCTCCTTGGAGTGCCCAAGTCTATTACATCAAATTTAGATACAAAATTCATGAGCCACTTCTGAAGGAGCCTATGGAAAAGATTAGGCAGAATCTTACAGTTCAGTTTAGCCTATCATCCTCAGATAGATGGTCAGATCGAGTCAGTCAATAGGAGCTTGAAAAATGTATTAAGTCTTGCTGGTGAGTATCCGAAGTAGTGAGACTTGATCTTAGCACAGGTTAAGTTTGCTTCAACCATTCAGTGAACCGAACCACAGGCTACAGCCTGTTTCAGGTCGTCTATGGATCGAATCCGAGCATTTTAGACTTAACTCTCATCACTTCGAGTGGGCAATCCAATGCAAAATTTGAAAATTAGGCTGAAAAAATTCAAGCTATCCATTAGTTAGTCAAAGAATAGATTGAATTCAGTAATGCTAAATACAAAGAGGCCGTGGACAAGCATCGAAAGAAGATAACTTTTGAGGTCGGTAACTATGTGTGGGCTATTCTGATCAAGGACTGATATTCAGTGGGAGAATATAACAAGTTGAGCCAACACAAGATCAATCCCCTCAAGATAGTCAAGAAGGTCAATGACAATGCCTATCAGTTGAAGTTGCTTAACCATCTTCGAATCTCTGATGTATTCAATGTGAAGTATCTAATTCCTTATACAAGTGATTCATCAGATGAGGAGGCTTCTAACTCGAGGATAAGTTCTTTTAATTGGAGAGGATGATATAGACCTCCTGGTTGATCGGTATCTGGAAGCGAGGGATAGGATCCGAAAGAGTCAAAAATCTAGTTGACTGCATTCGGACTCAAACGATTCGACACTATCGAGCTAGAACGATCATAACTTTCTCATCCAATATCAGAATTGCTATTATGATCTCATTCTAGAAAGCTCTTTTTGAGCTCTACGAGGCTGCCACTTCACCATCACTATAAATTTTGAAGTCTAATTCAATCGTCTGATAGGTCAACGGGAGCGTGCAAGAGTCCTAGTCCAACATGGAGTCTAGTTTTGATTTATTCTTTATTTTATTTTATTTTAAATTCTTTTTTATAGTTGAATCAGGATTTTAGTCTATAAATAAAGCCCCCTGAACAACATTGTAATTAGTTTATTCAAGTGATTGAAATAAAATTCTAGAGAAGAAAGTTTCTTCTTCCCTTTGCCATTTTTCCTTTGTTTCATGCGTCTTCTTCCTCCCTTTCTACCTAAACATGGCCCTAAGCTGTGTTATATCCTCATATATATAAAAATTATCCCATTTGATGAGGTCATAAAATGCCCTTGTTTAAAATCACTACTTTCGGAAAGGACGTGCAATGTTGTCGCCTAAATGTCTAACTTTTGGCTATATAGTCCTTGTTAAAAGATTGGCTTTGAAACATTTGGCAAGGACTTGACTATGTTCTTACCATACGTTGCATCTTAGGTATAGATTTTTTTTGTCGTTGTCATAGTCCTTGCAATCCTAAGATTTTTTGTAGTTTGGACTTTTATCTTAGTAAATCAGAACCTTCTCTATAGAGATCATTCAATTGATCTATCACCTCTGACTGATCCTATCTCACTGAAAAAAATTTATGAAGCTATTTTCTCATTGGGTAGCACAAAATCACTCAAGCCAGATAGTTTCTCATTTAATCAAGGATGATCTTTATTCTTCTAGAAGACTTTTACAAGGGTTATTTTGATCTTGAGTGGCTTAACTATGTCTTCATCACTTTGATCCCCAAGAAAAATGTTCTTCTTTCAACACGAGATTTCAGGCCTATAAGTCTTCTAAACAACCTCTACAAGACTATCACCAAAATCCTCTCCTCTCCCCTAGCCAAGTTTCTTCCTTCTCTAGTAGGTAATTCTTAATCAACATTTATCCAAGGAAGATCTAATCTAGAGAACTTTTTATGTGCCCAAGAAATCTTATCTTCATGAAGAAGAACCAAGTATAGAGGAATCCTTCGTAAATTAGACTTTGAGAAGGCTTTTGATAGGGTTACTTGGAAATTCATTTTGGATTTGCTCTAAGGTAGAGGCTTCGATTAGGTGACCTAGATTGATGCGCTTCTCTCTTTGGCATTGGTGGTGGTTCTTGTGAATGGGTCTCCAGGAAGATGGTTCAAGTGCAAACAAGGCCTTAGATAAGAGACCTCTTCTCTCCAGCCTTATTCATTTTGGTCATTGATGTACTTTCTCGAACTTACAAGTCGGAGATGTGGGTCTAGAAGGATTGGATCTAAGCCATACTTTTCTAACCTTAGAAGCCCCCACTTCGCAGATGACACTTTGCTTTTCAATGCAAGGAAAAGTAGCGTTTAGTGGTAGTAAAAGCTACCCTCCTTAGGTTTGAACAAGTTTCTGGACTCAGGCTAAATTTTCATAAGAGCTCATTGATTTGTTAAAACATAGAAGATGAACCTTAATCAATCGCGATGAAGGTTCACTACCATTCACCTATTTGGGCCTCCCTCTCATTAATAAAAGGTTACCTAGATATCGCTGGATGCTGTTGATTAAAAGGATCAGCTCCAGATTAACAGCATGGAAAGTCAAATTTCTAAATGCGGCGGGCAAGCTCATCTTGATAAATGCTATTTTTTCAACTCTACCAAACTAATTTATGACTATTTTCAAGCTGCCATGCTGGGTTGTGCATTGTATTAATAAGTTGAAGCGGTCCTTTCTATGGAAAGGTAAGAGAGCTCCTATGGATTCAATTGCTTGGTTAATTGGGATAATGTGGCATGCTGTGATAAAATAGAATGTGGCTTAGGTATAAAGAATATCAATGACCTAAACATGGCTCTCGTATCTAAGTGGGCATGGAAATTACTAAAAGGACTGAAGGCTCCATGGATGTGACAAATCAAAAATGCTTACTATGCCCGCGGTAAATTTGGTTTCAGAATCCAAAAATTCTTATACAAGGCATCAACAATCCAGAACATGTTTGCAAAGATCCGGAGGTTTTTTTTTTACAGTGTCAACATATGACTATCGGAAGATTCTTGGGTGGCCAGTATACCTCTGGCTTCTCTCTTTCACGAGCTTTATGAGCAAGAAATCCGAAGAAATTCTTCGGTGGCCGATCATTGGAGCTGGATATGGCAAAATTGGAACATCAAATTTCACAGACCCCCATCCTTCCTCCTAGCAAAACAAGAAGAAGATCTCCTCCAACTTCTAGAGCCAATAAGACCATCAAGAATTGTGGATTGCATGCCAACATGGATGGAAGCTTGCTAATGATGGGATGTTCGTTGGCTCTTCACTCTATAAATTCACCAACGACGGAGTTCTGCTGTCATTTTACAAGACGATTTGGAAAGCACGAATTCCCAGAAAGGTGAAAATCTTCGTGTGCCTTGCTTTGAAAAATAGAATACACATGGGGAAGTTTTGATGAAGAAAGGTTGGGTTGTGGTACGGAATATAGTCTTTAGTTTTAGGGTGCTCCAAATGAAACAATCTCACATCTGCTGGTGAGATGCTCCTTTGCGTGAAGTCTTTGGTTCCTCAACAATCTCACATCTGAATACAAGACGTGGAGATGTGCATGGGATCAGTTGGCATTGGCGATATGTTGGCACTCATGGCTGGAAAGGAATTTAAGAATATTTTGCAAGAAAATCAAGCATACACAATTTTTCACAAGGGGGCAACTTAAGGCTTTGTCAAGTTTGCACCAACCTATGATCAAAGAGAGCTGACACTCAACAACAAGGGTGAAGTCTTGACATAGGAATCTTGTTCCCCTATGCAATCCACTCTCTCCTTTTCCTAGTACCCTTTTTGTACTCTTCTCTGTAATTATCTTTTTATCTTCTAAATGCTGGGTGGTATGCTTTGCTTCCCTTATCGTCAACAAAAAAAAAATGCAAGCAATCAAGATTTATAAGCAAGGAGCCATATTAATCTGTTCTTCGTGGGAAAAGAAACCGATGAAGCAGTACTTGGCTCACAATTTAACTAGCAAAGTAAAGGATGCTTATCAAATATAGAAAAAATATTAATTGGGATTGGCTTAACTGGTTTGTAGTACCATACGAATTGGACAGGAATAATGCCCATGAAAGATGGTTTTGACGGCCATGTAAGAGAACCGAAATCTTGATTCCTTGAAAACGGGTAGTTCGAGAAATAGAAAAAGTGGAGCCATGATAAAAGCTGGAATCATACCCTTGTGCATTTCATTTATACATGAAGATGATTTAGCCTGCATACATAAAGTACTTGTGTAATCAATAATATTTGTAAGCTATTTATACATGAAGAGAGAAATGCTCTATGAGTTTGTTGGTTGATTGGACACAAAATATGATACTTATTGTTGGGTATAAAATACCTCCAGCCGAAGTTCGTAGGAGGCCGACCCTCCCAGGACTCTTCCGACTTCCGACCTTGTGCGACGTCTTTCTGGACTCCTCCAGCAGCCGAGCTTCCACAGTGTCCCCCAGATTCCTCCGACGGACGAACTCCTACCGTACCCTCCGGACTTCTCCAATGATAAGCTCCTTCAGTCGTCTACCGGACTGCTCCAAATGCTCTTTGGACTCTGCTATCAGCCGATCTTCTACAGCGATTGACTATTATCCGAACCTCTTCCAGACTTCCTCCTGTCACGACCGACTTTGCTCCAGACTTCTTCTGGACTTCGTCAAGGTCCGGGCCTCTCTAGCAGCAGGACTTCTACAGTAACCAGACTCCATCCAAGTTTCTACAGTGGTCGACCGCCTTCCGAATTTCATCCGAGCTTCTACAGCAATCGAATTCCGTCCGAACTTCTATTGAAAGCGACCTCCATCCGGGCTTCCACGGCGATCGGTCTCCATCTGAGCTTCTGCAATAAGCGGTCTCCATCCGGACTTCCACGGCAACCGGTCTCCATCCGAGCTCCTGCAATAAGCGGTCTCCATCCGGGCTTCCACGGCAACCGGTCTCCATCCGAGCTCCTGCAATAAGTTGTCTCCATCCGGCTTCACGGCAACCGGTCTCCATCCGAGCTCCTGCAATAAGCGGTCTCCATCCAGACTTCCACGGCAACCGATCTCCATTCGAGCTTCTACAGTAAGCGGCCTCCCTCCGGACTCCTACAAGAATCGGACTTCGTCCGAACTTCTACAGCAGGTGGATTCCAGACGAACTTCTACAACGGACGGGCTCCAGCAGCCGAATTTCTACGGCGACCGACTGTCTCCGGTGTCTTCTGTACCTCCCCAAGCCATCAGCCTTCAACAAGTGCCAACCGAACTCCTCCAGCGGACGAACTCCCACAATGTATTCCGGACTCTTCTATCGGACAACCTTCTATAGCGCCTTCCGAATTTTACCATCGGTCGACTTTCTGTCGGATTCCTCATGCAACCGGACTTCTCCAATAGACAGTCTTTAGACAAGCTTCTACATCAGACAAATTTCGGACGAACTTCTTTAGCAATCGGACTCCAGTCGGATTTCTCCAACAGAGAATCTCCGTTCGGGCTTCTACAGCAAATAACCTCCGTCTGCAGCATCAACACCTAAGGCATCCAACAACAGTTAACCCATCAGCAACCTCGAAAACATCCGAGCTTCTCTCAGATTGCTGAGACGGAGAGCTATTCCGCTCCATCAGACATCCCAACCGAGCTTCAGCCATCCAGCCTAAACTCTCCAGGAAGTCGCGACAACGGACACCACTACTCTCCGTAACAAACTCCACGTGGCCCACCACTCT
>KE505264.1:0-10525 GCA_000441515.1 Elaeis oleifera
GACCATTGCGCCATATAGATCTCCTCTTCTAAGTCACCATGCAAGAAAGTCGTCTTTACATCCATCTACTCGAGCTTCAAATTCATGACTGCAGCGATCACCAAAACAATCCGAATAGTAGTAAAACGAACCACTGGTGAGAAAATCTCATCAAAATTAATTTCTGACTTCTAAACATAATCTTTCACCACCAAACATGCTTTGAATCTCTCCACATTTTATCTATATCCTTTTTCAGTTTATAGATTCACCGATATCTGATAGGACTTCTCTCCTCCGGTAGAACTATAAGCTCTCATGTCTTGTTCTTCTGAAGTGACTCCATCTCCTCCTTCATAGCATAATGCCACTTTTCAGCATTGGTGGACTCACATGCCTCTCTGTATGAAGTTGGCTCGTCCTCCTCCATCAAAGCAATATAAGCACAAACATGGTTAGCAGAAGGAATGAAAGAAGTGACATAGTCATCATACCTGGTTGGAGGTCTAATGATCCTCCTAGGCTGCTCAGACTCTGTTGGGGACTCTTCCAATGAGATAGCATCCTCAAAAAATTGCGGAGACTCCGCACCTAATCCATCATCAACTACATCATCATTCACCTGTGCTTGCTCTGCTTGTATCTCATCACCTGCATCAAAGAACTCAAAAAAATAATGGCTTCATCATCTTGCTTTTCTTAGGTGCCTTGAAAGGATTCTTCATTAAAATAACATCTTGGCTAACAACGATCTTGTGGATAGTAGGATCCCACAATCGATACCTCTTTACTCCTTTAGCGTAGTCAAGAAAGATGCACTTCCGAGAGTTTCTGTCCAATTTTATCCTCTTTTCTTTGGAATCCACATATATGCATCATATCCAAAGATACGGAGATGGAAATAATTTACTAACTTGTTATTTCAAAGTTTTTTGAAATTTCCAACCCAAGAGATTTTGTCAGTGCTTGATTGATCAAGTAACAAGCAGTGCATGCAGCCTCTGTCCAAAATCTCTGATCGAGTTTGGCAGTGCTTATCATACTATGGATCTTATCCATGAGTGTTCTATTAAATCTCTCTGTCACACCATTTTGTTGTGGTGTCCCAGGAATCGTAAGCTGTCATCGAATTTCATGCTCACCATAAAACTCATCAAACTTCTTGAAACAATATTTCTCTCCATTATCAGAACGTAGGCATTTAATTTTTAAATCTTTTTTGTTTTCCACCAGAGCCTTGAATTTCTTGAAGATTTCAAAAGCATCGGATTTTCACTTCAGAATATATATCCAAGCCTTTCGAGAATAGTCATCAATGAAGGAGACGAAGTAGGAACACCCATCCAATGATCTATCAGGCGACTCCCAAGTATCTGAGTGAACTAGCTCAAAAATTTCTTACTCTGCTGCTGTGATAAAGAGAAAGAGATCCTTCTTTGTTTACCATAGATGCAATCTTCACAAATTCCAGTGGTGCTGACTTACACCTCGAAAGAAGCTCCTTATTTGATAATAATTGTAGCCCACACTTGCTCATATGTCTCAAACATCGATGTCAAATCATTGGAGACACCATCTTTGAACTTACTACTGCTGCCTCTCCTACTTGAGTCTCGTCCATCAATTTATAAAGACCACCTATTTGTACTCTCCTTATCACCACCAAACATCTTTTGGATACCTTCAATTGATCTTTCTCTCTGATAAACTTTAAGTCTTTCTTACAAAACTTTTTAAGTGACAGTAGACTCTTGTGAAGTGCAGGAACATGGTGTATATTAGAAACCGTCCGAACTATACCATCAAACATTTTGATCCGAATATCTCCCACTCCAATCACAGGACAAGTTGTATTATTACCCAAATAGATAACTCCTCCATCCAATAATTTGTACGTATGAAACCACTTCCTAAAAGGAGTCATATGAAAAGATGCCTCCGAATCCAAAATCCAATAACATGCGAGCTCAGACCTTTCTAATATCGTCAATACATCCCCATCATCTGAAGTAGTCGAACCAGTTTTACTTCTGCTATATTGTCTTGGAAGTTTCTCGATTCAGATTTTGTATCAACTCCTTTAGCTCGGCAATCTTTCTTTACATATCCTGTTTTTCCATAATTCTAGCATTTTATCTTCTTCTTGCTCTTGGATTTAGATCTTGTCTTCTTTCGATCACTACGTTTCCTTTCGAAGGGTCTGCCCCATGCTACCATGGCCTCTCCTGAAAAGCTTTTTCGGCTAGATTTTCCCCTCATCTCTTCTGTAAGCAATGATGCAACAACTAACTTTATCTTGAGGATTTCAACATGACTCAAGTTCATAATAAGATTATCCCAAGACTCTGGCATAGAACAAAGTAGAATGCTAGCCTTCTCTTCATCATCAATTCTGACATCTAAGGCCGCAAAGCTTGCTCATAATGAAATTGAATATATCCACTGATGCCCCGTCTTTCATTTTTAGATTGTATGATTGTCGTCTTAAATATATTTTATTTACCAAAGACTTTTCTTCATAGAGATTCTTTAATTTTTTCTAAACCCCTTTTGCAGTAGTCTCAGTCTCGATATGGAACAATACCGAATCATCCAATGCCAAATAGAGGTTCGCCATTGCCAGCTTATTTTTTTCTCATATTGTCCATCCGTCATCTCTTGTGGTTTGCATTTTTTTCTTACAAATAATTTCACAACCATCCTTGATCAATACCGTCTGCATCTTCATCTTTCAAAGTGCAAAATTTGATCCATCAAACCTCGATATCTCATACTTTGTTGTCGTCACCTTGCTCGCCATTGTTCAAATCAAACCAGCTACAAAAGTATCTTCTTGCTCTGATACCAAACAAAAAGACCGACCGTAGGGTAATCGAGCACATCTCGATCCACACAGCACACAAGCACCACAAAAATAAGATCATTTTGTAGAAAAAAATAACTAGAACAAATATAGAACACAAAATAGGAGAGAAATCAAGCAATAAAAATAAGAAAAAAAGTACATCAAATTTACATGGTTCGGCCTGATTATTGGCCTACGTCTGCGGGCAAGACCTCCTCAAAGTTCTTCTATTAATAATCCACGATACAATGAAGTACAAAATTGGAGAAGAAAATAAAAGACTCACACAGGCTTTCTTTACAAAAAAAATAAGACACTCTTATTTTCTCTCAAAAAGAATCTCACGTCTCTCTAAAAAAAACTCTCTTATTTTCCTCTTCTCTCAAATTTTTTGTGCTCACTGCTCTTAGGCAGCTGTAAACCTCTCCTAAGGCTCTCCCTTTAAATAGAGCTCGTAATCAGAAAAATTTGATCCAAACCGCATAAAAAATGGACTCTGAATCGAGGTAGAAATAAAAAACCTTTCCTACCATCTGATCTCCATCACACGGTCCTAAAAAAGCTTGAAACCAGCCCGAAACTGATCGGAGAACGCCATCAGCCATTGGATCATCACTGAAAGAGATAATAGCCGTCCGATCATGCCATCAGTCCACTAAAACTCCCGTAGACTGCAAGAACATTGGAAAAACGGGTGCCGGTCCATCGTGGACCGTAAGAAATGCCCTGGAAATGGGTGCTCGGTCCATGCACCCAGCGTGGACCGTGATAATGCGATGAGCCACAAAATGCCGCGCATGACTGCTGGGCCGGCCTGTGCGCACTCGTGTTGGTCTGGGCCGGGCTTGGCCTAGCTGTGGGTCTGGGTCCGGGCTTCACATGGGCTTCATCCTATCAACCTCCTCCAACGGCTACTAGTGCTGGTGCCAGAGGATGAGGAATTAAAGGGGGCTGAGTGCCATTTGGGCTTGGAAGAGGTCTACGGTGGTCCAGCCGAATTGGCTACTAACTTTACTGGTAGGGAGATGAATGGTGTAATTGTAGCTTATTATCTATTCTCCTCTTGATGAGGGATGTTTAATTTGTAAAATTTATGAAATGTTTGTCACTTTTATGGTGATTCCAATTAATGTGATAAATATAGATATATCTAACTACTTAGTCATTTTAACTTGCTTACAAAACCCAAGTGAAATTGGTAAGAAAGCACCGATGGCTGCTCGGATATATTTATCATAGGATAAAATGTAGATCTCTATCTAGTACTGAAAAGAAATATTAGCTCTCTTGTGGAATGCATCAACAAATGACCAGTGATCTTTGTATTTTTCTATTTCTACAGCAGTATCAGTTTTTCTTCTGAGAAAATAATTCTTCTTCTTCTTTTTCTTTTTTTGAAATTCTTATTAGGGCTTTTTGGATAATGTGATTTAATAGGAAAAAAAGAGACTTTTGTGATAACTTAAATATGATTTAAAGTATAATTTAACCTTCCACTAGAATCATTTATATTAAGAATTTCGGAGTTTAGGTCCCCACTCCACACAAGATAAGAGATTTGGAGTAGGGATGGCAGTTCTGCAATCATCTGGAGTGGGTCGATAGAGCTAATGTTAGATGGAACAAGTCACGAAGGATTGCAGTGGGCAAAGCTATAAAAATCTCCCTCTGTTTTTTTTTTTGGCATACAAAGCAAACATATAAAAAAATATATAAAAATAAGTTTCATTATTTCACATAAACTTAAACAAAATAAGAGTTGAACATAGAAAATCAAAATTTTAATAATAATAGAAATAGCAAATATAGAAATATCACTTTTAGAAAGTCTCCCTTAAACTAAGAAAAGAGATCAATTAAAAATAGAACAATAAAGCATACTTCTCTCTTTCGTATGATTAATCTTGTTTTAAGATCGATCACAATATTTTGTTCTTCATTACCATTATAACTATCAAAATCATCAATACTTATATATAATTAGGCCAGGTCCGGGACGGGCAATATCACTATCCGTCCCTATCCCATATTTGCTATAGATTAAAATAAAGACCTATCCCCACCACTGGCTCACGGGTCAAGTAAGTAAATTGCCATATGTATTTGGCTGCATGGTACAAAAGTTACTTCCAACCATTTTAGGGTTTGGTTGGTTTGAAACCAGGGAGGCATAGCCTAAAGTATGCGGTGAAATTACTCCTTTTAAACGAATTAGTGCGCAATATATATTATCTCTTTTTATTAAGAGTATTATTATATAATATGTATTATAGGGTGGTATTGACAAACTATATTTTTAATATTGTAATTATAAGTATTAACCTATATATGTATGCTATCTCCCATATAAGCATGTGCTAAATGAGCTAATTATCAATATCATATTACTTTTTATTCTATCAATATTTAAATAATATTATCATCATATATAATGCAAATCAATCATGCTCTTGTTGAATAAAATAATATTACCTGAGAATTAATTAGTTTTAGCACCTAATTAATATATATAAATTAATATTTATCATAAAATTAAAGAAATAATGTATTCCTTAAAACATAATATTATTTTATTATTAATATCCATATTACTATTTAAATAATATTGGTTTCAATATCTAAAATACCTCTAGTTATTTTCAATAATCAAATAAAGAACTTAAAAAAATAATTATTAAAATCATTGTTAATTATATTAAATGTTATTTAATTATTCATGTTTAAGTATATTATTATTTGATAACAAAATTATCACCCAGTATTCCTAATCATGAAACATAGAACAAAATTTGAACAGTATGCTATCTTCTTTGTGCAGCATGTGTTGATTCATTAATAAACCTAAGTGCCAATTAATTTTCACCCTCGTATTTCCAAGGAAACTAGATTTACAGCCTTTCTGTGTCCCCTTGAAGCATAATGTTGCATTTTGCTGTCATTAGTTTTGTTTTCAAGAACAGCTTGCTCTTTCTCCCTCATTTTTCTCCAGAGGGGATCCAACAAACAAGGGAATAAATTCTGAGAGGGATTCAGCAGCTACCATTCCTGAAGGGAAGGTCGCCCGAGAAACCAACACCAGAATAAGCAATCATCAAGTGTGGCATCAGGAATTTTCAGAAAAACGAGCTTACAACTGCCAAGGAAGTTAATATATATGTTTGAACATCTTTTTAAATCTTTATTGATAAGAATATATCAGAAAAAACAACCTGATCAACGTGTCCTAATGCACAATCACAACCTCAGACCTTATTTACAGATTCTTAAACTAGCCATTCATTACAACTGGTTGTTGACACCCTAGAGTTTCATCATACCATGGTAGCTTCACCATACATAACAGTATTCTCTTATGTTGACAACAGAAAGTTGAAGTGGGAGAACCTCCTTTCCAATCATCTTGTTCAGCGTTTCTTGATCTCGTTTTCGGCCTGCAGCATTTGAAATTTAATAAGAAATCCTATAATTTGTTAACGAACATGTGCTCCAGACAACCAAGACAAAATGAGAAAAATACAAACACAGCAACAAGAAAAAGGTTGTCTCTGAAGCTTTCAGGTTGAAAAGCATTGCACGCTAGGGATCTCCTACTTACTGCTTTGACAACCCTTTGGAAAGCTTCTGGTCCATATTTATCGATGTATCGCTCCACTGGCTTTCTGGAATCGAGGCTCAACATCTGCAGCATTCTCCTCTGGTCTTCTGGGTACCTTGATCCCGCATAATTCCCAATCTTGACATACCTTCTCACAAAATTTTCATAGATGTAGGCAGCTCCATTGAAGATTGGTAGCACCAACCAGAGGCAGAACACAAGCTTCATGTAAGGCCAAAGAAGGAACCTGTAATATAATGGTTACGAAAACCAAATGATTTCATTTTTTCTTCTTAAATCTATGAAATAACTAACTGCAACATGAAGAATTGTTTATATCAAGTCACCATTGGAGAACATTCCAGCAAGTGAGTTCGAAAAGGGTGATTAGCGAATACAGCATCCAATATGTCAGCCATTGTTGGTCATCTAACGGAGAAGGGCTCTCAATTGCACGCATTGATGCATATCTGATCACCAAATCGTGTAAGACTTCATAAAAATTTGATTAGTGTTACATCTTTAGAAAGGATTTCTGACAGATGTTGGGGTCATGGAACACTTACAGAGGATACAGCAGCATCACGCCTGCGCTGATTTGAAACACACAAACGAACCATCAGCTTCAATGTTAAATAAACATGGAGACTGTAGATTTTTGCATGTAAAAAAAAAAAAATCTCAAACAACATAAAAGAAGGGAAAGTAGCTTCAAAAAATGTAAAAAGCTGGCTGACCGCTGCATTAATTAATTATAAAAATATTACAATAAAGAGAGAATCATTTAAGGTAGTAACAGTATTAATTTGAATTATGCTGATTTAATTGATCTAGATTTTCTGGAACTTTTGGAACCTGATATACTACTGATGGTATTTTGCCCATCTTCTCTCCAAAAAGGGGAACTTTTGTTATAAAGGCTCATGCTTGATGTCAGCATTTAATTAGCTACTGTATGTTATTTGCATCAATGGTTCTGTCGGGTATTTGCTGTTTATGTTGCGAACTATGTGCTGAATTGTCTTACCCAATAAGTGTATCAAGATGCCAGATGATGGTTCCTAAAAATCCCATGAAATTTGACCCTTGTGCACTCCACGAACAAGGTGAGCAGCAAATCTTGAAAGGCTGAGAACTAGGATCCCAGAGGGAGATTGGTGGCCTTTTTAAAGGAATGTGCAGGGAATGAAACAAGTAAAGCATTCTTACGAGTATTGCTCAAAGTCTTCTTTCCCCCCTCGTCAAGAAAGGAGGGATAAAGTGCTAGTTCGGAAGGAAGAGAAGGATAAAAAAACCACGATGCTTCTGCATCAACCTGGCATATGTGTTGATGGTGTACCGTGGAACATAACGGAATATTATGTTCCTGTACAATGCACTCTGCAAACCTGAAATTATATATTTTCTGAAAGAGTTCTCTCAAGAACAGTGGCAGTTTTTTGTTTGACCCATGATTATATCTTTTGAGTAAAGGGTTCTCTCAGAACCGGGTAGGAACCAAAGTTTTGTTGTTTAGATTTTAATTCCGAACTGGGTTTGGGTAGGATGTAGGTCAAATAGATGATACTAACTACAGGCTGTTATCCAACCTAAGATCAACCTAAACTAGTGTTTTGCCGCTCGTAATATTTATTGTTCTTTTTTTTTTTTGTTCTTTTTCAGCAGAAGGTATTTTAGCAAATGAGCATAATTTATGGTGTCACCTCAATCAATAATTTGGTTGAGGTGGGCAAGATCTAGGTTGACTAAATTCTATCCAGGTCAGTTTAAGACATTTGATGTTGTTCGATATTCGGAGTCCATCTAGGGTTGGACTTGAGAGACATATATAATTTCAAGTTATTTTCCTGAAGAACCCTGGGTCTGATATTTTGCCATCCCCAACATGAAAAAGGTTTTTTTTTCCTCGTTTTCAGCCCGTCCCAGCACTGTCTTTTTTTTTTTTCCGCCTTATTCCTCTTCTATATTATTTCTACTCTCGCCGTCAAATTTAGTGTGAGCATTTGTTTAGTGCATGCATTAACGGCAGTTGCAACGTATGGATTATGAAATGGGAAACGCGCAAGAATCATGAGAAATGACACCATCAAATCTTATTGATTTGATGGTTTAGAATTTAGACATTGTATCCCAAGTGAATTATAGTCATTATAACAGCCATTTCAAAGTAATTATTTAATATAGAACAAAGTTATTATAACGGCACAGCATGAGGTTTGACAGTTTCTGGGATAAATAACAGCCATTGTTATAACTATTATAACAGTGACGACTTTAGTAGAGATCCATTGTAACAGCAAACCTTGCTCGGAGCTGCTTAAGTTGAATATTAATTCTTGTCAAATAACATGTATATCTATCTATACAATGCAGAATCCAAAAATTGGTTTCCATTTAGTTGCTCACAGCAAGATAGAATTACTGCATTCCTGTTAGCTATGGTTGTGGGATGGCTCGATGGGCTCCTAGCCTAGCCCAATTGGGGGCAAGCTCAGATAGATGGGCATCTCCCCGTTCTCTAGCCCAGTAAAGCCTACCGGCTTATTTGAAAAAAGAATAAAAATAAAAAAAGCAACTCTGTCATGAATCATGATATATACAACATAATGGACATTCACCAATAAAGACAAAAAAAAGGAAAAAAAAGGAACCAAAATTCTCTCTCTCTCTCTCTGTGTGGCTACTAATCGCTGTGGTATAATGTCTCCGTCAGTCTCTACTGCGGTTTATAACAGTGTATTACGGCAAAGGTAATGGTTTTTTTGAGTTTCCCCTCGTCAGGTCAGAACATCAATAAATTATCAACATCGTTTCCCACCAATCAACCATTATGACTTGGTCTGCCGCTGTTGTGATGGTTATTTTGCTTATATGTGGTCAATGTCGCGTTTCCCCAGAACCACCATGGAAGCTCTTGTCAGCTTATGATGGCAATTGTCAAAAACCGTTCCTTCAACTGAAATCAATTACAGCTTGTTTGTTATATCATGGTATTGATTAAATTTGTGAATGTGCAAGTTGCAACAACGAAGATTTGTATGGAAGAGAATACTAAGCTTCTAACAGTCAGACAACTAAATTTAACACTTTCTATCAAAAAAAAAAACTAAATTTAACACTCATGACTGTCCTTCAAACTCAATAGTGCCATATAATCAAAACATGTAATGCCATTCATTTCTCAAATTGTGTTCACCAATGCCACTGAGACGGTAGTCCAATAGAACGGACCTTTTCTTCCATCCAAGTGATCCAATTCGAAACGTGGAAGCGCGGATTAAATGTCAGGGTGGAATGACCCGAAGGACCTCTCCTGGGCCTGGGCACAGGAGATGGAAAAGATATCTGATCTTCTAGCTCTCAATGATGTTGAGATGACGTACTCACTCATTGGGTTGATCCTCGGATCAACCCATTTGGTAGGGAGATGGACTTCATTCTAACTTAGTCTCCGAATCGAACATTCTCCAATAGGATGGGGGTCCTCATAGTCACGTCCACAGGAGGTAGCTACGTTAGTCGCCCCCTTCATCCCTTTTTTATAAAAAAAATAATGTTCACCAATAAATAAAAATAATGACATAATCGTGCACCTTGCATTGTACATTAAATTAAGGCAAAATGGTAATTGATCTCAAGAGCAAGTTGTAGAACAGTATGATGCCTCTTGCTAATCTGCTATTTGTAGGTGTAAAAGCAAACATCGGAGTCTCTACGGACTTATTTGGTTGATGGAAAGTGAACAGGGGAAGAGACAGCTCCTAAGAAGTAGAGAAGGAGCTTCTTATTTGATTAGAGTTTCAAGAGAAAAGAGAGTGAAAAAAGCTCTTCCCACGGAAAGTCACTTCTCATATTTCATAAAAAGTAGAAATTCATGGAGGAAGTTGATTTTGGTACTTCTAATGGGATGAAAAGTGATGGTATTTTTTCTTTCCCAAAATATTTTTTAAAATCCGCGGCTAAAATTTTGTAAAATATCAATGAATGATTAGGATGAAATATTGAATAGTGATATAATATTATATTAATATTATTATTATATTTATATGATATAATATTAATATTATAATATTTATTATATTTAATATCATTTAATATTTATACTA
>KE505264.1:25003-49766 GCA_000441515.1 Elaeis oleifera
ATTTATATATATATATATATATATATATATTAAGTATATGGTGGAGACTTCATACTAAATATATATTAATATTTATTTTAATGATTTAATTTATGAGATGAGAATAAGCTAGTGAAGGGACAAAGGGAAAGGCTGGTGGCTGGGACCATAGGCACTGCTATTATGAGATCAGAAAGTATCCATTTTCAGCCAAATATGTTGACTTTCAGCTCGATAACACCAAGGTGGTGTTTAAGTTTTCTTCCTCTCTTTTGCCGACAATAAAGAAAGGTGGGGTAATCTCAGCCTTACGTGGCTAGCGATTGGTTAAAGAAGTCCACATCGCTCTTACACGAGGCATTGAGACGAGAAGCTAAATTCCAAATTGACAAAGAAGTATGAGAGAAAATTATACCCTGCAACCCATGCATCACGCCAATCACCTCATCTCCCTCTTGTGAGCTTCATTCATCGAATACTGGTCTTACTAACTGACCTCTAGAAGGAAGATAAGATGATTGAGATGATGCACAATTATGCTTGTAGACATGATATGGGATATAACTCCCAATTCTAATGGCCCGTACATATATTTCTTGAGGATCCCTAGTTTGGGACATATAACGGAACTGGACTGTATAGGCCATTTAAAAAATAGGAAGGTCATTTTTTTTGCTCCAATTAGAATATTAGAGTTGGAATTGGACCAGATGTGGGTTGAATATTAGTATATTCATATCCATATTTACTTCATTTGACAAATACAAATATAAATATAGATATTAATCAAATACAAAAATTCGTATCCCTGTTTATTTTAAACTGATATAGATACAAATGAAATATTAGAAGCATGGATATAAATATGAATCTAAATTGGATAATTAAATTTCATAGCCCTAGAATCAAAAATATTATTAAATGGATAGTAAATCAAGTTAATAATATATGAATTTAGTCATATTTTTTGTCTAAAAATTTAAATCATATATAAAATTAAATAAGATTAAATATAGAATCGAACATTTAGATATAGATCAACCAATTATCTATCCATATCCATATCCTCTTTTTTTTTTTTTTTTGTGAAGATATACACACACATACATGCATATATGTATATATACATACAAGTATGAATATTAATCGGATGCTCAAAATTTTATCTATATTCAAATATATTCGAATGCAAAAAATAGATATTATCGAATATTATCCAATATACTTTCATCCCAAGATGGATTGATTAGATCGATCCAAAAGGCAAAATATGCCTCTTTGTCTGGCCTTAAGTTTAAGTAGGAACAGATAAAACAGGAACTGCTAGTGCCAGCTTTCATTGATGATTATAACCAGATAAAATTAATTTAGTTCATAAAGGAAAGCTCCATGTCCAACCTTGAATCTTGCAATACATTGCAATTGAACAATATTTCATTATGGCAGACGTTGATTCCAAAGTAAGAAAAATTGGAGTTGGAATGATCAGTCTTACGGGAGTCGTTCATTCCATAATTTATTTTTGTTGGAATAGTTATATTTGACATTGGTGATTTTGATTAAAATAATATTTCTTAATTATACCTGTTTTTTAAAAGCTATTTGCTAGGCTTGTTTATTTCCGTAATAGACACCATATAAGAGCATAGGCACTTCAAAATTTGCAATATTAAAAGACAACAAATCAGATAGGATCATCATGGAGGAGGACTTAAAAAACAGTGGTCTCGTTCATAAGTGCGCAGGAATCTTCACAACATCCTATCTTGAGGAAAATCAAAAAGTTAAAACCCACCTCAGAGATTCTCTTGCGTTCATATTCTCAAATAGGCAAACCAAGTTACAGGTCGTTTGGTAAATATTGCAAACTTTGGGCAAGAAGAGCAGCTATAGATAGAGGAGTTTCCTACTTAGCTTACTTGCTCACAGCAGATTCTAGAGGCACAAAATTCCTTCATCTGTAACGTCATTCACTTCTTGCAATCAGAAAATTAGAAAAAAAAAAAGCGACAGAAGAATTCTGATGGTTGATGAATTTAGTGGAGGAAGAGTTTGTTGATGAATTCAATGCTAAAAGATCACCATGGGAGGTGCACCATGAGATCGGATGATTCTCAAGAATTACGTAACTTCCAAATATAATTCATGAGAACCGAAAACTATTCTAGTGAAATTAGGGACTTATCTGGTTTGCAAGAAGATTTTTTTTATTAAAATATTTTTTAAAAAAAAATTGATGCCTAATTATATAATATCTAAAAATAATTTATTATAAAAAATAATTATTAGCGATCATTATTAGCCGTCGCTAATAGCAGAGTTGCCGTCGCTAATATTATTAGCAGCGACATCCCGTCGCTAAAATGTTGTCGAAAATAACGTCATCGCTAATTATCATTATTAGCGACAGTAAAAATTTCGTCGCTAATAATCATAATTAACGATGGCATTAGCGACAACAAAACTGTCTCTAATAATTTAAATTTTTATTAATTAAATTTAAAAATTATTAGCGACGATAATGTCATCGCTAACACCGACACTAATGCTTTTTAAATTTTTTAAAAAATTTAAAACTATTAGCGACGGCATTTGCGTCGCTAATGCCGTCGCTAATAGTTTTTAATTGTTTAAAAAATTATAATTATATATTTTAAAACCTATTTTAATCATAGTAATAAATAATAATATTTTTTAAAATTATTATAAATAAAATAATAATTATTTACCACAATCGTAAATATAAAATTAATTATGTTATATTAAAAATATAAATTATATAATTTTACAAATTTATACTACTTTATAAGTATGAAAATTACATACATATCCTAAAAAAAAATCATGTGAAATCCTCATCGTCGTCCTTCTTATCCTCCTCCTGCTTCTGTACGTCATCTCTGGCAGCTGATAGATGAGAGCCGGATATCCTAATATCCTGTAACGAAAAAAAATAAATATTATTAATATGTTTCGATATGAAAGCATATATGTCGATACAAAGACATATATTTTGATATACTAGTTCAATTCTGGAACAAATTGTTCCTACACGTTCCATTCAATAATATAAAGCTATATACACCACCGGTTCATCAATTAAATGGTTAGATTGAATTTTTACCCCTTAGATCTTCTTCTCGAACTCAAGTCTAAACATGTGAAGATTCTAAATATAAAATTTAAACAATAAAAAAATTATAGCTAGACTTACTTGCTGTGATGGTTATAACAATGAGCCCAGTTGATCACGCAGATACGGATCTTAGAGAATCTCAATGACTATATCGCAGATGGCATCTCAGAAGCTCTAAGGTTGCTGGCTCCAAAGCCTTCGCACGACCTCCTCCACATATATGTCACCCCACATCTGGGTTATCGATCGAGGTCTGAGAGGAGGATGTCAAAAAATATCGAGCTACTGGAGGTCGAAGCTATGGTCAAATCCTATGACCCAGCTCCTATTTACCTCTCCGATGGCCTTGAGCCAACCCTCGAGATCAAAGAGGGCTAAGAGGACGGGTCCTCACCGTGCCGCGATACAAGATACTCCATGTAATCTGCTTATATAGTTTAAAAATTTATTAGTGCATACATATCAGTGTATATAAAATTTAATAAATAATATTTAAGTTTATATCACGATCTGTCGAGATCTAGGATCTAAGTAGTCACCAGTCCTCCTAGACTGGTGTGTGGCCTCTCATATCTGCAGCTGCCCTGGTGTACGATCTAGCTGCCGTATCTACAATAAATAAATAATAAAATTAAAATAATTAAAATATACATATGATTAATTCAATATGAAATTAATTTAAATATAAATTTTATCAATCTACCGGCCACAACATATGTGCCAATGGAGCCACTAGTGTGCTTGATCGGATGCTGCTGGACGGACTGATTCTGCCATGCCCTCTGCCACCTACTAGAATACTTCTCGATACTCTACTGGTCATAGAGGGCCTTCCATATATCCGTCCGTATCCAATGATCTGTGTAAGACTTTCAGTCCGATGGTAACTCAAAACTAGAGTACTCTATGACGGACTGTCGAAGGCTATACAGTCCACCCGGAACCTCCGCATGGCCACCTCCTCGAAGGTCGATGGCGAGCCTCCTCATCCTGAGAAGTCTCGAATCGATAGTATCCCTGCAAGTAGAAGCAACCGTATATTAATAAATAGAATACAAATCTATCACAAATTTAAAATTAAGCATCTTTAACTTATCAGGAACATCTCCCAGACTGCATCACAAGCCCTCAATAGCCAATTGAAGAACTCGTTCACCAACCCCAGTATCAATCGTCAGATGATCTCGGTAACTACACGAGACACCCCAAGCTCTGTAAATGTGCTGCAAAATTGATTTTGAGCAATAATTAATGTTAATATCTAAAATGGTTAATTTAAAATATTCAATGAAGATATAGTACTTACAAGTGGCTCTGAATATGAACGAACTCTCTATCTTTCGATCGAGTCGGAGGTACCGCAAACCAGGCGGGTCCTCTACCATGCTGCTAACTCTGAGAGCCGAATGCTGCTCCATGTGAGTGTGGGGTCACTGGTAATCTCACATCGTCCGAATCTGAGAGTATCAAGATATCATAAAAAGTATTATATTAGATAATAAATGATAAAATAATATAAAAGAGAATATATAAAGTATTAAAGTTTACCGCATGGCATGTCTGGCAGAACCATATGAGCTGGCTCCTCGATTGTGACGGCTCCGATTTCTAGAAGATATGATCTATAATTTTTGAAATAAAATAAATAGATTCACAAATTAATTATACAATTATAGGTGCTAATAACCCAATGATCTATAATTAAATTAATCGAAACTGAAAACTTATTGCAATTGATATGTCTCGAGCTTAAACCGACACGGAGGGATATATTTTAATATATTGCTCTGATTCTCGAACGGATTGTTCCTATATGTTTCATTTAATGATATGGAGCTATAGATACCTCTGGTCCATCCATTAAATGATCAGATTGAATTTTGATCCTCTTGTACCTATCCCTTTCACCTCATGTTTAAACCGGCACGAATGAGTATATTTTGATTTACTCCTCCGATTCTCGAATGCATTGTTCTTATACGTCCCATTCGATGATACAGATGTATCTACACCTCCATCCCATCCATCGAATAGGAGACTGATTTTTGACCTCTAGATCCCCTTTCTCTGACTCAAATCTAATTATGTGAAGCTTCTAAATATAAAATTTAAAGCTGAATGAGAGACAACGAGCTTAGCTGCTTGACTTACCTACTGTGATAGCTGTAATAATGAGCTCAGCTAAATGAGCAACAAATAACTGAAATATTGATTTTTACATGAGAACACTCTCAAGATAGGGAGCGTAATATCCTGAAATTTAAATTTTCTTATTTTTGACTTGATTCTACTTTTCATGTGTGTATCTCGAGTTCAAATATTACAGATTTTCTCATGACAAATATGCAAAAGAGTTTGGAATCATGGTTAAAATTAGCTTGCTGCAGCTGATACCCGGATCTTGCCATCTCCAAAGATATATTACACTTATATTCATCATATTTATTTGAAAGTAGTTTATCTGCAATAATTTGAAATCACATCTTTCAAATACTTCAGCTAAAGTATCATGACTCTGGGAGGCCCAAGCCTGGCCCAAACCTATTAATTTTTTTAAAAGAATAAATAAAACTTAAAGACAGTACTTAAATTAGAGACCAGCAAAGTAAACAAGGGAAAGAGAAAAAGAAGATCGCTCAGATCTGCCATTGAAAAATAAGACATTGCAAGTTCTTCTACACCTTTAACCATGAGGTGGCTGCAAGTGCTTGTCTGCGATATAACAGATCATCCAAGCTGGCTGTACAACTACAACAAAAAGAACAGAAATGCATCACCTCCATCGATCTCTCTCTAGACTCTTTAGGCGCATCTCGTATAGGCAGTTATCATAGCCATCCCTACTCGAGCCCAGCCTGAAAATTCTTTTCGAGCTTTGGGACGGGCTTAGGCTCGATGATCTTAGAAAAAATCATATCCGAACCATGTTCTGATCCAAGCTCGTTGGAGAGCTTCTCGGAGTGGTTCTACCTCTTGAGAATAATATTACTTTTAATAATAATATCAAAATTAATAATATTATTAATTTAATAATATTATTAATATTATTAATTTAAATTAATTAAATATTATTAATTTAAAATTAATTTAACCAAATTTAATTAAATATTATTAATTTAATTTAAATATTAAATCTAATTTAATAAAATTTATAATATTAATTAAAATATTAAAAATAAAATAATGGTATTTGGAGATCGCTATGCTATCACCGCCGTCATCGTTAATACTCATCAAACCCACGAAGATGGCGCTGTGCGGCAGGAGAAGAAGGGAAGGGGGAGGAAAGAGAAAGGTGGGAGAAGAAGTGGGAGATAGGCTGGGGCCTCGGGGAGGCCGTCGGGGTTTGGGAGGCGGGCTTGGGACTCGGAGAGACGAGCCAGGGCTCGGGGCTCGGGGAGGCAACCGACGGCTCGAGGAAGCCGGATCCGATGAGGAGAAAGAGGGGATCGGAGGCAGTCGGAGGGAGGCAGGCCGAGAGCTCGAGAGGTAGGAGAAGGCTGGGGGCTCGGAGAGGTGGGGGCGGTCGGGGGCTCGGGGAGGCGAGATCCATCGGTCGAGGGCTCGGAGAGATGAGATCTGGCGATGGGGATAAGAGGAGGACTAGAGGTGGAGTAAAGAGAAGGGTGGCAGGAGGACTGGAGGCGGGGGAAAGAAGGGGGAAGAGGGAAATGAAAAGGTAGAATTGAAAAGGGAGGCGTGAAATAGAGGAAGTATTAGCGACAGCAAAATTACCGTCGCTGTAGCTGTCACTAATAAATTTTTTCGAACATTAGCGACGGCAAAACACCGTCGGTAATAAATTTTCCATCACTACTAAGGTTATAGTTAATTAAAAAAATTATTAGTTATTAGCGATGGCATGCACTCCGTCGCTAACGCCGTCGCTAATAGCTTATTAGCGACGGTTTTTCTGTCGTTAATAATCAATTAAGCTGTCGCTAATAATTTATCGACTTTTAGCGATGGAAAGATTTTTTATCGTAATATTCTGTCGATGAATAACACTATTAGTAACGGCTTTTTTGCCATCATTAATACATGAATTTTTATGGTATTTTACATCTTTAGTTGATCATAAAAATTAGTATATTTCAGAGTGGTTTATATTTGATCACTCATCTACTCTCCTAAAAAAATTGCATAAAATATCTGTTATGCATTTAATAAAAGAAAGATCTCTCGCTATTCTATTAAAAAGTTGAAGGATATTTTTTGAAAAAATTTACCTCTATTTATAATCATGGAAAGTAACTTTTCCATATCTCATATAGATTTTTTTTCAATAAATATAAATTTTATTCTCATCGACTTTTCTATCACTCTTATTTAAAAACTCTCATAAAAATAATTATTATTATTATTTTTTAACTATACTTTTCTTCTCCTCCCCTGAACAAAAGGAATCCTAAAAGCATCTCACCTCGCATTTCTTTTGAACAGAATACGTGGCAGCAGTTTGGCTCTCCGCACCTTTAGAGCACGAGATGCGCGGTAGAAACCCCTATCTCAAAAATGATTCCTTTGGAGCTCATTGGAGCACCTCCCCGCAACTAAAATTTGCGTGGCGTTACGGTGGAGGCGAGCACTTCCAATTATCACTCAACATGCATGCCTAAGTAGCTAACCCTTCCAACCATCATTCAAGGTGCGTACCATTATGAGCTTACCCACCCCACTCTTCAATTCACTATTGTCACTTTTGTGGTACCTTGATGTCCTTGTCAAAGGTCATCATCACCGCAACCACCGTCACAAGAGAAACGTCTTAATACGTGCGAGGTGGCCCATGAAAAGCGTCCGCAACCAAGACGGAATAATGGTCCTAAGGTGAGAGGGCAATAATAGTCATTTCCGAACTCGGATCATGGATGATGGCTTGGTGAGGTATTTACTTTGAAAAAAATTTTGTGCACCATAAATAATATAAAATATTTAATATGAATCATTTTATGTGATTGATCCATATAACCATCATTTTCAATATGTATTTAATATCTGCAGTTTTATTTTTTATTTAAAATTTTAAATGACAAAATATTTTATTCTTTGAAAAAATTATACATCTTATATCCATATTATTACATCCTACATGCAGAAAGTCATAATTTTGACGCAAGATATCATAATATATCACGAAATGTCATAATTTTTTTAAAAATAAAATATTTTCATCATTTAAAATTTTCAAACAAAAAATAAAATTACAGACATTAAATACGTATTGAAAAATGGTTAGACAAAAATATCCCTTCTATATTATGATATCCTAACCCATATTATGACATTCTGTACCATATTATAATATTCTACATGCAGAAAATCATAATTTGACGCAAAATGTCATAATATGCTACAAGATATCATAATTTTTGGACCATTCTATAATATTCATGTATAGAAAGTCATAATATAACATAGCATATCATAATTTTTTTCAAAGAACAAAAATATTTTATGAAAAAATAAACTGCAGACAATAAATGTACATTGAAAACAATGAATATGTGAATCAACCACATAAACAATCCGCTTCACATCAGATTTTCTGTACTGTCTGCAGTGCACAACAATTTCTCATCACCTTCTCTTGTTGCCACTTGCCAACCGATCGTCCTCTTCTTTCTTTTCTCATTCTTTCCGGGAGGGGATTTGTGTTGAATCGCTTGATGCCCCTTGTCATGAGAAATAAAGAGAGGCCTTCTGCTGATGGTATCTTCACCAGTCAAATTAGATTGCTTGAGAGTTGAGTCCTCCAGAAGTTCTGATGAACGTAAATGATACTCATAAAATATGCTAATATTGATGCACATTGGTGATATCAAGGTCAGGTATATTTCAAGGTTAGTCAATCAAGCTGCTGATAAATATGATAACATGGGCGACTCCTCCATCGGTACTCAGCACTCACCGTTAGCCTTGGGCGCAGGATACTATAATTAAATTACTAGTTTTTTTGCTTAAAAAATGTAAATTTGAAAAAAATTAAAAATAGCACTTAACGAACATCTACATTATCACTATATAAGCTGCTAAACTCAAAAGAACCAAAAAGTGGCACACTAATATAAGAATTGCATTATTTGAAATTTAGCAGTTGAAGGATAAAAATGTCACAAGAAATATGTCTGAAACAAAGTCATAAATTTAAAACTGATCCTTCGGGGAGGAAGCCGATAAGATCAGGAGGGTCTGAGACCTAGGATTTCAACATCAGCCCAAATTGTCTCAGCCTATTAAATTTGGAGTCTGTAACTCCAGGTCATCATGGCCCTGCTACCACAGTAAACGCAGACAGAGCCCCTTTATACAGGAGACCAATTCAGTGCAATCACAATGCAACAAGGCACTCATCAATACTCTCATTCGACCAAGAAACATAATTGCAATACCAAAGTTCGATATCAATGCACAGAGTCAAATCTGATCAATTCCACCATTGAAATCCAGTAAAACGACCAGCCATGGAGCCATTTTGGCTGACACTACCATGACTATTTCCCATTTCAGAACCAGAAAACATCATGAGGTTCCTGTACACAAAGTAATGGGCCACAGGCTGTTCATTGTTCATTTGTAACAAAATGGACGCTCATCTTATACTAAAGGAACCAAATATAAAGGCACAGGACCAGCTGAGCCACCTTAATCAAATATAACCATCCACTCGGAATCAACACTCAAAACCTTGAGCAAGAGATACCATCATGGCACATGATTGGTTATTAAAATAGTAAGATTGTATGTTTCTCTGCCCTATATTGGATCACTTAGATCAATCAAGCATATGGACTATCGACTTTCACATTGACCATATAACACTCCTGCTAGAAGAAATCAGAAGAACGAGATGAGCGAGAGGAGCGGCTGCTCGGGTTAGAGCGATCTTTCTTAAACACGGCCTCTAGGTTCTGGAAACATTTCAAGGGTCTCACCTGGTAAACAGAAATATATTTAAGTACAAAGCACCAGAGTTTTACGTTAAAATTTACTGCAATAAATTATGCGATGCCACAATTACAGTTCAAGAAATGTCATCAGAAATATAAAGGCTGTGATTAGGGGCTCTCGCTAGTGGGCCAACAAAAATGTCTCATAAATACTCATAAGAGAGCTACATTAATGCAATGCTCTGCTAAATATTCTCCTATCAAAATCAAAAAAATTTGGCAATATCCTCCACAAAGATATAGAAAACAATGATATATGGTACTTGATATAGTATCCAAGTACAGTATCGTCTCAAGTTCATTGTATTTAACCTATTCAGTATGTCAATTCCAGACATGATATCAGGATATCTTAGGAGTTAGAATTAGATTTTGTTAACATGATGGTGTTGCTGCTTGTAAATCTAGTAATAAACAAAATGATTTCACTAATAACCAGATCCTTGTGTGTCTTTGGCTCAACATTTACAGACCAAAGAACAAGCTAGGAAGCCATAACTTATGCAATGCTTCAAAACAAAATCCGCATGTCTATCATCATCTACACAATCTAAATACTTAAACTGAAATAAAATGCATCCAGATGAACATTACCTCTCCATAACATGCTCCAAAAATGAACGATTTTCTGCTGCATGCAAATTGTCCAGTTCTGGTTCATGTTTATTTAGTATTTAAGAGGTAAAGATAATGACACACAGTCCATGCGTGTTCGAAGTAGGACAGTAACTTCATTACTTAAGGCCTGAAAATATTGAACCTCTCCTGAGGAAAGTGCACAGGTAATAGCGCTTGGATAGGATTGGTGCATCGATGTAAAGAACTATCATACCTTTACTAATTAAGTAAACATCTGGAAAGAGAAGGATTCAATGTTTAACACAATTTATTTGTTGATTTGGCATTTTAACATAGAACTGGAAATAATCATCAACTTTTAGTGCCTCCTTGCTTTACCTTTTCCAGTTAGCATATTATCCATTGCAGAGTTTAATGCAATGCCTTCTAACCAGTAGTAGTTTGCTTAAGTTTGAAAGAAATATATTCATTTAAAACCACTTGGAGGTGAGGTGGAAACTTCATTCTAAAATAAGTGTCAGGCAGAGCACAAGTTTAACAAACATACCTTCCAACGCCTCTTATGAGCAATGTGGGCCTGAACAATGGTTAAGCGATCGATTATCTCTCTGAATGTCGGTCTGTCAGCAGGGTTCTCACTCCAGGATTGCTCGATTAACCTATACAATATGGTCTCTAAGATTCAGAATTTCTAAATTTAAAAAAAAAAAAAGAAGTTAGCAAAAGTTGGCATCCTTTTTTTAAAAGCATTCAATCTTTTTGTTATAACATGTGATGAACTACCAAAAAAAAAAAAAAAGCTTCAAGAACTTTTAGTGTGCAATCTATTTTAATGAATGGATGCAGAAGCAGGAACAGGAGACATTTGAGTATAAAAAATGAATCATGAAAAGAATGTGTCATAGTTTTACAACAACATGAGAAACCTCTATTAATTCTACTCCAATAATGCGGTATAACATTTGAAAAGATAGGACAAGCCTTGTTGCAATGGTAAGGTTGCTCCACTTTGACTTGGATGTCCTAGGTTTAAAACATTGAAACAGTCTCTCCTTGTCCAAGGGTAAGCCTACGTAAATCAGACACTCTCCAATCCCCACAATGGTGGGAGCCTCATGCATTTGGATGCCCTTATTTTTTATAAATGTTTAAAACATTTTAAAAGAAATGTCATACAAGTACATGAGAAACATCCTATCCACACTCCAATTACAGACAACAATTTTTCTCATATCCTTCATAAAATGGGAAAGATGTTCAGTTTTTTAAAAAAGATGCATAAACTAGAGGATGCTGAATGATTTAAATACCCAACATGGCAAAGAGAGATGAGTCAGATGACCGAACATATTGGATCTGCTCATATGCAAGGACATTAACACCAGTGAAAGACTTACTCTTTTAGCCCATATGCATATAGTTTGGGTGAAGCTCTAAAAGATGGTCTTTCTTTGGAGGCATATGCCTTTGGAACTTCATTGTCTGGTACACGGGAAAATGGAGAGCACCCTTCAATCATCTGTTAATATCAATAAAAGTGTTTGAAATATTAGAGAAAAGCTAATCCTGACATTCTTCTTCTCGGGCATGCAAAATATTCAGATAATGTATTGAGTTGACAACATATCAAGCGGCAGCTGCCACAAGCAATAAATTCATAAATGACATGCAAATGTAAAACTACTTTTTAAGCAACTAGAATTTTTGGGCCAAGGTAGTTTTGGAATTGAGTTAGGCTGCCCTTGGCTTGATGAAGCCCTGATGGAGGCCCAAATCCTATTACAAAGACACCAATATATATTTTATATATTAATCATAAATGAACCCTAACACACTAAGATTCTCCCTTCCCATTCCTTTCCTGCCCTTTTCTCCTCTCCTCTGATCCTTGCCTCTTGTTCTACTCTCCACCACACCCCACCACTGCCTTACTAGTTGGGAGACCAGCCCTCCCATATGGTGTGGTCTCAACCAGCCCCAAGCACTAGCCAAGAAGCATGCCTCTAGCAGCCCCAAAAGTCTCACCCTTTTGAAATAGTCAGGCTCAAATCAGCACAGTGTGGGGCCACGTCTGGCATGTCCTGGACAGGTGGGCACATACTCAGGCAAGAGGTCGTCTTAAAAGAACCAACCAGGTTTAAGCCCCCTTAAATGGAACATGAAATTATTTATAATTTAGCACTGATCATCATATACATCAAATTCAAAACCAGTAATTTTCTTCAAATTAAACATTATATTCTAACTATATTCATTTACATCAACCACTAATTAAAATAGAAAGTGACAATTTTCTAGCGACCTATATTAGTAAGTAGTGTGCAACATGGCAAGTACAATAGCAGAGCAACTTATATGAATCTGCATTCTGACATGCTGAACTATATAATTACTTGAAACACAAATTAGTCGAGTTTGGTTCATAATAACTTGCCCTTCTCATGTACATAATATCTAAATTAATTTGTTCAAAAATAGCAAATTCTGTCAAAAATCAACAAAGCATCTCCAGCGCTTGAAGATGATTTTGTATAGGATAAAATAATAAAAGATCAAACAAACAAGACAAATGAGACAAGCTGAAAAGAATATGCAGCCACAAGAAGCAAACAAAATGACAATTTTTGCAACACCCAAAAGCAACCTCAACTTGACCATAATTGAGAAAAAAGGGTCAAAAACAATGCACTATGATGACAGGAGATGGGAAGGAGGCTTACAGGTGTGTCATAAAAAATGGATTCATGACAAATAACAGTACTCAAGTAGCTGTATAAGATTATAAGAACATCGATTTACCTTCAAGTCTGATACTGAGACCAGGATGCAACCAAGCAAGATCAGATATTCTTTACAATGAAGTTTAATTGATATTCTGATCGTAAACCCCGCTGGGCTTAATGGAATTTGCATTGATATCTAGCCAAGGTTTCACCTCGCATCTTTTACATTTTCAATTTGCCAAGACAAGGAAATGAAGGTTCCTATGAAGGATGGCTAACACCAGCAAGGGAATAAGGCAGACTTTGACAAAAGGAAGGTTGTTTTGGTATGAATGCATAGTGAGTCCTACTGCATGGGTATGTATTTTGCACCCTAGGATTACTTTGAGAAGCAATCATATACGCTAATCAGGTCTAAGTTCAGTTCTCGGCTCAGGTCGAATGAAAAACCCAGAGGCCTGCTATGTCACATTTCACAACAAGTCAGGTCCATTCCGGGACAGATTAAGTTCCACACAATCCACAGAATGGACCACAAATTAAGTGGGTCTGGTTTTGGAGATACTTGACCCAGCACATTAATATTCCTGGTCCCAGCCAGGCCTATTACCATGTGGAGTTGACCCAACCTGTATGCACACTCACATATAAGAGCAAAAATAAAGAAAACAGAACTTAAACATTGTATGGCCTCAACATTTCAACACAAAAAACTCGAATAGAAGCACAGAAACAAGCTTATAATAGAAAAGAGTGAATGATTGCTAAAATTAGACCCTAGACGGTTTTAGTCCTTGCTCCACAACAACATAAAGAACTACGTCGTTCTGCACAAAAATATATATTGTTATTCTTCATAACAACTAGCATGTCAGAACTGCAACTGCAGAAAGTGAAAAAAAAATAAAGGGACAATACCTACTCCAATTGGAGCACTAATTTCATGAAATTCATTCCATGGTTCACAAAGGTTTCAAAATGACAATGATTATGTAGTAGATTATATAAAAGATAAAGTTTCAACTGAACCAATTATAGATTAGTATAAAAAGGCAGGAAGTACAATCTAAACAAACCCCATATGATAACATAAACAAGAGAAAAGATGGCAAAGCAGCTTGCCATGTTAGCAAAATCAGTATAGTTCAAACAAGCAATATATTAAATTGCAATCAGATTATCACGACTAATCACAATCAAGGTTTCAAAATCTGACCATACTGCAGTACATACTGCCCCATACCAAGGTGTCTACCGTACATAATGCATGATGCACCATGAGTGGATATGGGGTTAGACTACAGTACATACTGCTGTTATGGTGCGCGATCCATCCCTCCCCCCTACTGTGATACTTCAAACATTGATATCAATTCATACAACTTTCAACCCCCACCTACTGTTCAAGCAGAAGAGATGAATAGTTCATAGATAAGATAGTTTGCAGTTTGCACTATCCATGAACTCGTTAAGCTGCTGCTAGTTAGCAGAAAATTTTTTGAAACATGTTTTAAGAATAGCATGCTTACATGTATCTAGACTGCAAGTCCTTGAAAGGTTTTACCTCTTGTAGAATCAAAGAAAATGAAAAGACATCCACTTTCATATCGTATTCTTCATTCCGAAAGACCTCTGGAGCCACATACCTACCTGTTCATTTAAAAAGAGCAATGATAAATAAAGCCTGCAGATTTAGAAAATATTACAAATGGTGCAAGTAAACAGCATCCAACCGGCAAACCCAGTTATGCAGAGGTGTGACAAGAAATTCATGCAACTATTTATCTAGTAGAAAATTTAGAAAGAAAATCAGAAACTTGCTCCAAAAATTTATGTAGGTATTCTTCAACAACATTCCTCGCAAATATCACCATCAAGAAAAGCTAACTGTTCTGCCTAAATAATCTAATCTGCACACCACAGAATGAGTTTAAGTTAGCCAGTTCGACTGCCTGATTTAGCAAAATTTTCTGGAATCAAGATTCAAATAATCTGCTATCACAATCTCCCAGAGAATGTTCATCCTAGGGATTTACACTCCTAGATTCATTTATCTTTCATGTTTGTCTTCTTTTCCACATGAAGTTCTGCTCATCAACTAAATATATAGTGACACATACTCACGGATTATGAATATTAGTCTACAGATGGCACTAACGTCTTCTAGGTACATGTACAAATAATTACCCTTTCAGTTCACAGATTTTTCTCTCTTCCATGCTTCTGTTTCATTTTACATAATACAATAAAACTGGTAAGGCTGATTAATTTATGAATAGGGATTCAGGTCCCAGCGGAATGTCCCGTGGGACATCGGGACGGGATACTATTCCATGTGTTAGGATAGACCGTCCCGCTAGTATCCCAACGTCTCGATCGGGATGCCTTGGGACATCCTCTATCCCAAGTGTCGGGATGGCGACGCATCCCGTTCCATGAAAAATCGCGACAGTCTCGTCTCACGGGATTTAAAATCTTGTTATGAATGTTGCAAAATATCCAAGCTTATCTCTGAAATTGGAGAAGAAGGATTAGTAAAATGCAAAACTCTGTCCATCTACTGTAAGTTCCAAACATAAATAGTGCAAATTAATGACAATGCAACAAAGAACAAATTTGAAGTAGAAAGGAATAAAAATAAAGCTAGAACAGGTATCAGCTACGCTTACATGCAGTGTCTTGCCATGTCAATGGTCTGTCCTCTCTAACAGTTTTTGCCACTTTTAGCAACTTGCTGACACCAAAGTCCGCAACTTTCAAATGCCCGGAATCATCCCGCAAGACATTTCTGTTATCTTGTAACAGGCAAATCATGTTCAAACAGATTCAGACTATTCAGATAGATCATGAAAGAAGCATATAAAGAAAATTCAGCTCTTATAGGGAGAAGAGGCATAGAAAAAAAAAACATGATAAACGTAATCACTTACGAAGGCTCAAGATCACGATGAATGATGGCTTCTGGTTTATGCTCATGCAAGTAATTCATTCCTCTAGCATATTTTTAAAACACAAATTAGTACAAGCTTGAAACACTAGAGAGTAAATGAAATTTGAAGAGTAAAAGAAATTTAATATGAGGTATGGAATTAAAGAGCACTTTCTGGAACATATTTCTCTACATATCTAATTGAGAAAAACAAAACACAAAAGCAAAGAAACTCAACAAACCTTGCAATATCGAGTGCAAATCGAACTGCCAATGCTGGCTTCAAAGCTCCCTTTCGTTTCAAAAAATCACGAAGATCACCCTGCATTGCAGAAAGCATTAACTAGAGTAAAAAAAGTAATCCAAACTAGTTAATGGATGTGATATCGAATTACAGTTATACACATGCATTAGAAATTTTAAGCATACAAACACATTGATGAAATTCCATTCCCTTCTTGTGCAGGCCCTACTTATCCTTTTCCATAAATTTGTCACACATTTACATGCTATTTACATGAATGATGAGAGTTAAAATTTCTCTGTGGAGAAAACAGCCCCTAACCTTTCTATCTATCAGTAATGATTAATGCCGCAAACACTAAATCACTATGGTCATTTCTGCACAGTCCCTTCCAACCTCTCCTATCTTTCAGTTGCCTTTGATGGCCAACCAGTGATAGAATACACAGAATTGGGACAACAAGGTCACATGCACACACGTGCATGCGCGCACAATAAAAAGGGAAAAGTGGGAAATATAGATAACAAAAGCATTACTCATTCTACCAAGATGACAACATCACAAGGTAATGTGCATAAAAAATAGATAACAAAAAAATCCTCCTTCCAAACATTATAACCATTCAGGAAACAACTGATTGGGATAATGTACCATATATGGCAAAAACCATTACTTCTACAAAGAAAATAAAGGAGTTGCATTTGTTTGAAAAGAAATGAAGCATGTGGTAAAGAATTCCAGAGAGACCTAAACATCAAAATATGTTACCCATTTTATAGAGATTAGGTCTTTACAACATCATAAATGTGTATAACAAAAATATAGATAACCATATAATTAATATGAAAAGCAAGAAAGATAAGAAAATCATTAATGAAATTTCCCATCATTAATGCAAATTTTGTAGATGCCATCAACTGTTAAATTGTTCTTCAAAATTGAAGAGCAAATGTTGGAGTAGATGCAGCATCTCATTAGTGCCTGCAGCCACTCATATATACTTAAAGGAAAATGTGCAATAAGCATGTCACCTCACAAAAGGTTAGGATACAATATCTAAGTACACATGACATGTATAAATAAATTATATAATTAAAAAAGCATATACGACGCATGTATAGATGAAAGAATATCCAATACCTCCCTGCCGATTCTAGGTAGATATCCATACCTAGGGTTTGCTACCAGAATCAATCACAACTCAGTGTAGATCCCTTAAAAGGAAAAGGAAGGTCAAGGATGTCATATAGCTGCCAAGATCTAAGTGGTTAAAGTCGATTTACATGCTAAGTTGTAATTTGCACCAGCTGGATGTTCGATGATACAAAGCGATCAGGAGGGGTTATGACCCTAATAATACATGAAGCAATCGAAGTTTGGAGATGATATATAGAGAACATATATCTAACTGTCATGAGAAGTACCATGAGCAAATTAAGATGGACACGAAAGAAGCAAAATGACACCTCAGCAGTATGGAAATGATGCACGATGCTGATGAATTATAACTCCACAGCAGTCGCCCCGGTCACAAATTGGAACAGTCTTTTTAGTCTGCCCATGTATCTAGATAACAGGTCCAAGAAAATGTAAGTGAACTCTGATGTACCACTTGGAATCCATTTTAACAAGGTAACATTTGTAATCCCCCTCATAACGCATTCCATGTAGTCTTTTTAGCTAAAGTAATTTATAGACCCCTCCAATGCAGTCCTCTCAACTCATAAATCATTGCTAGAACAACATCATAGATCTAATTGCCACAACAATGCTTCTAGCAGAAAAATTTATACATGCTCAACTTATGTGCATAAATATAAGCACTGACAATATCTCTAAGATGAAGAATTCAATGTCCTGTCAAATAGATGAGTACCTTAATATTTGTTTCCAGTATGAACAAAAGAACATCCCCTCTAACAACCCAACTAAGGAATATATACAAGGGATACAATGCTGATTGCCTGACATGGAACGAAGTTATAATTCATACCCTTCACACTGAAAGAAAAGGATAGTATAGCTATAACATCTAATCAGACTAAAAATTGGTACTTTTAATAAAATTTAAAAGTCATAGGTAAGACTGCTAAATAAGCAGATACTGATAATTACACAGAAAAAAGCTTCACAAAGCAGGAAATAATATTTTAAGCTACTTGAGTTTAACAAGGACAAAGATGAGTATTATTCATTATCCAAGCAGAAGGACGCTCAGATTAGCAACCACCTTGTGCAAATATTCTGTGACTATCATCATAGGACTACTTTGAGTGACAGCACCCAGAAACTGGACTACATTTGGATGCCGTATTTGCTGAAGCAACGCAAGCTCATCCCTAAATGCCCTTCTGCAAAACTCACGGCAAGGTTAATGATGACAGATGAAAAATGGTAGAGGAAGAAAGGTAAATCAATGGGCAAGTACATATATTGATAAGAAGCAAGCATCAAAATGTGTAGACAGTATAGGACCAACCCACACTTTATCCTCATCAGTAATTACATCTTCACCGAGCTTTTTAACTGCGACTTGAATTCCACGCCATGTTGCTACACGAAATGTTCCCTGAAAAAAAAAGAGTTCTTAGAATGAAGGCACAACCAAACTCATATGATAAAGAAACATCCAACATCAGCATTTCAACAATTGTTATTGCAAATAGTTCAGTTACTAGGATACAGGGCCTCAGATATTGACAGCATCATCATTATTTTTGTTGTGAAAAAAAATCTCTTTGTATGGTAAATTAGGAAATCCCTGCGCACAGGGTTAAGAAAGTAAATTATACAAATATCACATCCTTTTAAACCAACAAAACAAAGAGAATATATAATGCAATAACAAGAGTTTTAATCTAAAATTGAAGGAAACATAAGCTCAATAAACAAATTTTGCAATTCAGTATTGCTAGCATAACACAGAATTCTCACAGAAGAAGTCACATAACTGAAGTGTAACCCCCCAATTGTCCTGTTTTCAACTGAAAAAATACTGGCAGACAGATCAAGTAGCGATAGGAGAACTCAACATCAGCCATTAAAATTTTATAACGAGATTCTTTAGGTCATCACAAGATCATGCCCTTAAAGCAATTCTCTAAATTGCACAAACAACAGATCTCAGGAAACTAAGAAGGCGATTTCAAGTTATTAGTTATTAGATATCAAGTTATTAGTTATTAGATATCAAGTTATTAGAGGCTATACAATGTTCAATTCACCAACTACTTATTAGAGCAACCCATTTTGGATACAACTGAGATCACAATTTGGATCTATATCTCCAGGAGCCAGATCGGGTACCAGAGTTTTATGTAGAGGAGAATTCACCTGCCAAATCCTTAAAACAATTTGAAAGCTCTGTCCTAGCTCCAAAAAATTAGATTCAGCCAAATCCTATGCATGAACTGATTTAAAAAATTGCAGTCACGGTTTTCATGTCAGCCAAGATCTTAGTTAGTATTGGTACCGTACGCCCTGATACAATATCTAAGAAATCACAGCCTGAACCACCTCAGCCAATATAAATTGATAAATTTCAAGATCTCGACTGATATTAACATAAACATATCATTCAATATCTTTCAGTCACCCTTTTACCTCTCTAAACATGTTTTCTTTCACAAATTAATTTCAAACAAATTAATGCTTCAACATAGTTGCTATTGATTTCAAAATCAATGCTTCAATATAGTTGCTGATGTTGGATTTGCTATATCAGCCAAGATTTTGATAACTCAGTCCTAAAATGTTATCAAAGAAATCAGAAAATCTTGTCTCTATCAAAAGTTTCCGAATTTCCATATCAGTCGAGACCAAAGTTTTAAATCCCATAAAACGGGGCTATAACAAATTTCCCATGGGAGGGGATGTACTGCAACCTCACCCCATCCCAGCACTTGGGCAAGGGAATGTCCTAAGACATGTCAATTGGGATGCTGGGACAATGGCAGGACGGTTCTATCCCAACACTCAAGACAGTACCCCATCTCGATGTCCGCGGGACTTGAGTCCATGCTCTAGATAAACCAAGATCTCCATTCATCTCGATCTCAGTCACTAACCCAAGGCAATTCGGTTTTCAAACCAAGATTTCATTCTAGGTAATGTCAAATATGGGCTTGACCTAATCTATTACCCCTAAATAAGAACATTCGAAGGAGGGTGACCGGATGGAGTAGGGATGGTTGATTTGGAAAAGTGAGAAGAGTTGAGACTCGAGAGTATTGAATAACTAATAACTATCCCGACCTACATAATAACATGACCCAGCCCACCCTTTTTTGGCTTTGTATCAGTCAATACAAAATTCAAATGCCATTGTGCATACACTAGATTGGATGTAATCTGGGCCATTTCATGCAACTCATGTGGTTGTGGTGTTTTTTGGAGCCAAAATGTGCATTTTGCTATTGGCAATTCACTAAAAACCTGGATTGAGCTCATTCCCAGTATGTTATTGGTACGCATAACATGCAGCTTCTCATTTTCTAAATTCAAACCTAATCTTTGATAATTTTTCTCCATATAGCCTCAAAGGATAGGCTACTCATGTCTCCTCAATTTATTGGCATAATCCAATTATAGTCCCGGCAATCTAGGTCCAAAGGGTCGACAGGGACAGACCTAAACTTTGGCAATTTTTGCATAAAGCAACTACCCTAGGACTTGAATCCACACAATTGCACTTGTCAGCCTAAGCCTTTTACCAATGCACCAAGCAATAGGCCCTCATATCTCAAT
Source organism: Elaeis oleifera (assembly GCA_000441515.1). Classification (NCBI taxonomy): domain Eukaryota; kingdom Viridiplantae; phylum Streptophyta; class Magnoliopsida; order Arecales; family Arecaceae; genus Elaeis; species Elaeis oleifera. Next base: position 46,290 of record KE505264.1, read on the forward strand.
TTATTAATGTACATTTTTTTCGGCATATCAACAAAATCAAGTATCTTCTATCACACATCTAACTTCTCTACAACATTAAAGGTTTCAATTGAAGTAGTCTATTACAAGGAAACAAATTTGATGACAAAATTGGTTCGAATAACTAAAGATTACTAGTCACTCGAGGCAAATACAAAAAATAATAGACATGATGTGCCATGTACAGATATCTACTTATGTTGAATAGTAAATATTTTTTTTTATTCTAGAAAGGTAAGATAAAGTTGTGTTATAATTGAACTCATAACTATAACTAAAGTTAAAACATACCTTATATGCAAGCTCAGATATTTTCTAAATATTCAATTTCTCAATGTCCTCTACATTCTGCTCAAGTTATTACTTTAATGATGGTACCTAATATATGTGGGGAAAAAAGGCTACTTTCTACCACTATCTTGATTTTCACCAACCAAGACCGAGATGATGCTGAGATCTTGGTTTACATCGGCCGAGATGCAAAGTGGAGAAATTTGGAAAGATCCAAGATTTTTTTCTCCCAAGATCTTAGCCAATATTTTAGGACTGTGAAACCAAAACCTTGGTGGGAATGATAAATATGTAGCAATTATTTTAAGGCATTGATTTTGGGCTTTATTAATTAAAATGTCCATTTAAGGAAGTAAAAGTTGATAGGAAAATGTTAGTCAATTTATTGATATCATATCAACTAATATCTCAGGGCTTCTCAGCTTACATCTTCTAAGATAATAGAGGCCAATTTTTTAATATATTCATATCAAGGGAGATCTAACACCGATATAAACTATGATCTCAACCAAAATGATACCATTGATTTTCACTAGAATTTTGGAAAAGTAGATTTTGATACAAATGATATCTTTCTAACAGCCTTATTAACGAAATAATATAACACTGCTATCCCATATTCTTTTCCTTGTTTTTTTCCCACTTATATTGTTTATTTTAGAAGACTAGTTAATTGACTTATGCATATATATGTGCCTATCTTAGTAGTCCATATCAGGATCTCGAACCAATGTGGAAAATTTAAAATTGCTTGGGTCAAATACCTCGGAAGATATGCACTTAATATACAAACATATACACGAGTGATTGCGCAATGAGAAAGAACATGCTAGAAGGCAAAATTGAATTCCAATGTAAAGTTGCAAAAAAGAACACAAGCTAAGAGTCAAAAAAAAAAACTGTTAATTTTATACAATAGCAATGTCTACTTCATTCCACCAAAAAAAAGTTTACTGCTAATCTAGTTCAACCATCGATTGAAACATTACCAGAAAAGCAAAGACAAAATACTTTCAAAAAAAAATAAAACAAAACAAGATCAGGACAAAACGGTGGTCATGGAAAAAGCAAGGAAAGTTTACCTTAGTTATATCAACACTGTTTGTGAAATCAAGTTCACCGGGGTCTATCTCATATTCTGGAACTTCACGGGAATTCTTAACATGCATTGGAGCAATCTATACAAGTTTAAAACAAACAAAAGTAATAATAATATAATAGTATTCATCATGAAAACGAGCAATATCTAATTGCCCAACCCCTCATCCAAGCCAAACAAATTGACAAAGCTGGAAATACACACCAGAAGCTTAGCACCATGCTTCTCCAATAGCTTGATTACTTCATGATTGTTGTAGTGTATTGCATCTGCAAGCGGCTGTTGATGAAACAATAGTTAAAAAATCTGCCTAACTGAGTATAATTGATCCCTGTGTGTTGCGCTTATCAGAAGAAAACAGTTTGTGTCAGTTTAGATGAAATCGGTTAGTTTGAATGCCTGAAAAAGACTGTACAAGAGGTCATCTACAAGAAAAAGAAAGGTAGACTCAATGTCATAGAAATAAATACATCGGAATCAGCACCGTCTTATTCGTTTGCAACAATAGGACTCAAAAGAATCAATGCGCTGCAAGGAGAAAGGAAGGAGAGGAAAAACACCTACAATCCGGCACTCTCACAACTCATCAAGCAATTTATATAAAACTAGGCAGAGGGAGCAAAAACTAAAATCTACCTTTACAAGAACCAGAAGAATCGATTACGATTTCGTTCCAAAACACGTGAAGCAAATCACAATCGTATCATACCCATTTCACATCCCGTTTCAGATAGACAAACTGAACATCCAAGATGACTATCATCAAATATATTTTTTCAGACGGATCTCTAAACCATGATTAGGACCGCTCTGATGACGACTGAAAAATCATTTTTCGGCACTCCAAAGAACATGTTTTTATAATATTCTTATCTCAAATCAAGACCCAGAAACAGAGTTCAAAACCATCAATATCATTCTTTCTTAAATGCACTTCTTGAAAGAAAGCGATTTTTCCGTACCTCTAAAACGAATGGGATTTAAAGGCCACAAAGAAACAATCTAAAACCCAGCTCTCCAACAACTCATTGGGGGAAAGTGGAAAGAAAACCGAAACCTTAGCCCGAAAGATTTAACTTTTCCAATGACAAAAGAAACCGCAATAATTAAAGAATGAAGTGAAGCACGAATACCGTACTGCCCCACTGATCTTCCGGATCCACCTCAGCGCCGCTCTCGAGCAGCAATTGGACAACATCGGGGAGCCCCTGACACGCGGCGACGTGGAGCGCCGTCCGCCTATCGATGTCCCTAAAGTTCACGTCGACCCCGGACGCCAGGAGTTCCCGGATCCCGGCCACGTCACCCTCGTTGGCGAGGTACATGAGGCGGATGCCGGATTCCATCTCCTCCGGGACATCCAGCCCGTCGATGCCCCCGGCCGGCGGACCTCCGGCTCCCCGTCGCGTTCCGGCGCGAGGGAGGACTGCCTCCCAAAGTGAAGCGCCCGGTGGACTTGGACTCCATGCCCAAAGCTTCTCCACCCGAATCCCAAGCGCTGGGGATTGGAGCCTAAAACCCTACAAGGGGAAGAGGGTTGATAAGGGTTCTTTCTTCTATGCCGGGCGAGTTCGGACTTGAAGAAAGTTTTGAGACGCGAACTGAATAATAAGCTAACAATAAAGCAACAGAGGAATAAATGAAATGGAGCTTCACTGGTGACAGTTGGATCGTGAAAGCGATACCGTATCGTTCAAGAGATGGCACGGGGAAGGAAGGTTGATACTTTGATGGAAACGTGGCCCAGAAGTTAGGTAGGTATGCCCTGTACGACCGGCCAGCGAGATCCGCTGGAGCAAGGATGGCTTTAGGAGCCGTTCTTCCGACGATAAAAGATTTATCCGGAAGTCGATATATTTTTGAATAAATATCTTTGACATAATACATAGATAAAAAAATAATTTATTATATTATTTTATATATTAAAATAGTTCAAAAATATGTAATTCAGATACTTTTACATTATTAGATTAGTTGCTGAGATTTATCTATAATTTTTCATAATATTATTTATTATATAAATATTATTTATATAATAATATAGTATAATATACTTTTTATATATAATA
>KE505264.1:49786-64891 GCA_000441515.1 Elaeis oleifera
ATAATTTTTTATTTATAAATAAATATGAATTATAAAAAAATTTAATAATATTAAAAAAAAAAAAAAACGTGAATAAGCCCATGACCATCTTTAGCTGCCCGAATATATTTTCCGGATCGCGACGTGGCATGCAATGGTTGCAGGACGGCTTCCAATCATGTTATGACACGTTTTATCATCGGATTGCCGGGAACCCGAAACATGGACGCAACTTACAGGCTGATTCATGATGTGCATGTTAGCGCGCACAACATCGGATATAATTTGCCGCTTGAGAGTGCGCTTTTGTGGTTTTCCACTGCACCAGCCATATCCATATGGTAGGCTATTATAGTCTCCGTGGACCGCGTGCCACTGAATTGATACACTGAATGTCCCATCCTAGGCATCGATGGAGGATCTCTATAGATGAATTGCCATATCCATGTGGTAGGCTATTATAGACCCGTGTGCCACTGAATTGATACACCGAATGTCCCGTCCTAGGCATCGATGGAGGATCTCTATAGATGAATTGCCATATTCATATGGTAGGCTATTATAGTCTCCTTGTGCCATTGAATTGACACACTGAATGTCCCAGGCATCGATGGAGGATCTCTATAGGTGCATTGTATACAATGCGATGCCAAAGATTGTGCAAAATCAGAACTTTCAGACGGAGTGAAGAAATAAAACCTTTCGTGTTGGGCCCGTAGCACGATGTGAAATGGTTGTGGCATTTTATTGAGCATGTCTACTGCACGTGGTTCCCTTCCAAATTGTCGCGCAGTTTCGAGTCAGATGCGTTGTGGCTTTATTAGCGTCATGACTGATGAAAACAAAATGGCAAGTTTTGTGCCGACCCAGCCCAGGAAGCAGGTGTTGACGATGACCGTATTGGTCCATCGAATAAGGATGTAGCGTCACCGATAGAAATGGTGGTGGAATTTGTGATTCAAGGATCTGACTCCAGTTTGATGGCGGTAGAAATTGTCATCTTTTTGAGCCTATGATTTTTGGAGCAGAACTGCATGCAGCTTGAACAGGAGTAGTATATGCTCCGCACATCTTGAGAGAAGACCATATAGTTATTAAGGAATATTCGGCAGATTTTAGAAGGGGAGGTTTAGGCTTTTTAAAGATACTTTACTTTCTGATGTTTTGAATGTATTCACGTTAGATATATATAAATAATCTATTTGATCAAAAAAAAAAAATGTGGCACATGGTGTGCATCCTTACAACCGCTTCACGTATGAATATTATTGTAGATTAGTTTCCTAAATAGTGTTATAAGCCTTCTATTGTCTACGCATCAAAAATTCTTTTGCTATATAGCAAGAGGGATTGATGCAACTTCTGTTGTTTTTTTTTTTTTTGCTAAAAAAAGAAAGTTGGAGAGGGATAACTCAGTGCATCTACCTCTCCTGAATCATATCATTGGAAATAAAATCCGTTCTGCTGATATGCCACTTTAATGACATACAACTTCTGTATTTATTATTAAAACTAGAATTTTATTTATTATAAACTATCAAATCATGTTCAAATGTACATCTCAAAGAAATCTTTTAGGTTCATTGCATGTGCAACTATTATAAGTTCAACTAAGTTTCACTACAGGAACAAAATGTGCTCAACATACATATAGGTGCAACAAATTTATTTATGGATGCATTCCTTTAGGGATCAATTGATTGTAAAGTCAACAAATCAACAGCCATCCGTTCCATAAACTCATTGGTCACTTGTTCTTTTAATGTAATTATTGATCTAGGAGACTTTTTGGAGAAAATATTAGAGAAAAGACTAGTAGAATAGAGACATTATATGTCGAGTATGAATTTAGTGAGCATAAAAATATGATACCAATTAAAATTGATGACCAAAAGGTATCACAGAGCGATCATTTTTGTTACTCAATTTCTATTTTACAAATAATAAAGGCCTGGATGAAGATCTATATAACAAATTAAAGCTAGCTGAATGAAGTAAAGAAGCACATCTAAAATATTACCTGATGGGCAAATATCCAAAAGATTTTTTTTAAAAAAAATAAATAATAACAAGATCTATCGTATTGTATGGCTCGGAGTTTTGGGCAATAAAGAAATATATTAGTATTAATATCAAAATGAAAATAGGTCCAGTACAGCATAAAGGAACATATCAAAATGAGTATACAGTAAAGTATAAAGAATAAAAACAAGAAAAAAAAAATACTAATGGAACTATAAGAGTTGCAGAAATTAAAACAAAGTAATGAAAAATTGATTAAAATGTTACAGATATGCACAACAAAAATTTGATGAGGCTGTGAAACAGAGAGGTACTTTGATTTGTCTTGATGGTGAGAAACTGAGAAGAAGACATAAGATGAAATAGATAGAGGTTGTGAAAAAGAATATGGAGAGACTTAGAATAATATCAAAGATGACTCTAAGTGGGAATACCTGATTAATAAAGATCCATAAAATCAATCTTAAATAGCTAAAAATATTATGATTATGTATCCTATAAAATAAAGTTTCTCCTATAAGGGTCCTTACCTGTTTACTTGGATGTTTTGATTGCAGGGATTTCTTTCTTCGCACCTGTATTTTATTTTTGACATGGTCAATGCTAGCCTTGTGGGCTAGAAACACGATGATTCATTGATTTGTAATATAAGCCTTGCCAATAGTATCCTTAATACTATTCCAAATTATTGCTTGACTTGTTTTTCGGTGCTTTATTCTATCTTGGAAAATGTAGCAAAGATCGTTAGGAATTCTCTTCAGGACAATGATACCTTTAAGGAGTTGCATTATGTTAACTGGGACGTTCTGACTCTTGCAATAGAAGTGTGTAGAGATCTTAGCCTGTTCTTACTGTAAGCATGTTCTTACTGTTCTTAACCATGCAGATAAGCTCTGGGTTCAAGTGCTTCATTATAACTTTGGTCAATCATACTTGTACAGCCACTCAGACTTGCACTCTTTCTATTTTACTAATATATAGCCACTGGCAACACTGTTTACCAAAAAAAAAAAAACTTTGGTCAATTAAATCTTTTGGTCACTTTTCAGTTAAAGGGTGTTCCATTGAGGTGGCATCTTCTCGTTTCAACCACCCATCAAATTAAAGATGGCTTGGACCTGGGCAGTAGGGAGAACACCGTCCTCAGCTTTATTGCTTGGGTAACCGACGTCCCCCTTGCCTACAAACTCAAATTCTCCGTGTTAACTTAGATTGGGCTTAAATTTATGTTCATGTTTTTAGTACATGGAAGAGGATAAGCGACGACACAATGGTAAAGTTATTTTATTATGATTTGAATATTATATATTTATATTCTTAATATATGGAAGAGGATAAGCGACAGCACAACGATAAAATTACTTTATTATGACTCAGGTATTATGAGTTTGGAAGATGAAAATACTCTTTATAAACAAGAACAATACTGCACATCAAGCTATACATGAATCTTACGAGTTGCAGTGTTGAATAACTCTCCCCAAATCTTGCAAGTGCTTTCTTCTTCTTCTTTATTTATGAAATAAAAATTTGGATTAAAGATTATTTGATTGAAAAGAGTTAAAATTTGAAATTGAAATGAAAATGGATAACTCCCATTCCAATCATTTGGTTGGAAGAAATTTCATTTCGATTTCGATTCGAAGACGGAATGAAATGGTCCAATCTACCTAAAACTCAAATTTTTTTTTTTTTTAGAATTTAAATTTTTATTCTGATTCTGATTCGATTAAAAATTTAAAAATTTTAATATTTAATTTTGATTTAAATTAATTTTAATATTTATTTAATTCGATTACGATTGTGAACCAACACGTACTCCGATAGTTTGAACCTACGTTATAGCTGCTTGCTGGTTAATCAATATTTGCCTCACTTCAAAGTAGTTTGAGCCCAATTATTCCGTTCTGGGTCCAATCGAGCCCTTGGATGGGTCCGTTGCCCTTCTTTACGCCGAAACTCCCCTCGCTGGGCGAGAAATTCCCTGGCACGGAAGTTCTCCAGAAAGCGGGAAAGCGGAACCGTGCCCCTATCCAATGTCGAGGCGGCGGGTCCTCCTGCTGTTGAAGCCCTTCGACGTTTACCCCTCGAGAGCCAGCCCCAAGGCCAACGGCCCCCTCCCCTCCCCTCTCCCACGCGTTGTCAACCCCAAGGTAAGGCCTCAAACGAGTTCGCTTCCTTCTATCCATGGACATAGGTTTCGGTGAGGGTAAAGATCACTTCTTTTATTCTTTTCACTTTCCACCATTAATCAGCACAATAATACCCTCTGACGTTTTCTTATTTCTTCTATTTACGGTCAAGTTGAATGGAATTTGTTACCGCAAAAGGGTGCAGCACTGTTGTTCAAAGAATGGTGGATTTGTAAGGTGGATGCCTAACTATGGGTATTTGTGAATATATGTGCAATTGGAGATGTTTTCGAAGCTATGCCTGACAATTTTAAAATGTTTCCGTCGTGGATGATCAATAGGTGCGGGTGTGAATGCGACAACTATAAAATAACAATGAAATTGGTGAAGTGGGTGAGAAAGTAGAGTTTGCGACATCATGGAAGGTTACGAGCACAATAAGCTTTGTGCATGCCATTTTTCCCGAACAGCTGGGAGAAATATCTGGTTTGCGGCTCATTCCGGATATGTTCTGGGGAACAGGAAGTATTATTCTTGTTGAAGAACACATGCTCAAAGTTTAGTGTTTACCCTATGTATGAACTATTTCACAATGTTATCTCTCCAAACCTTGATATGCTCTCCAGAAATTCTTAGTTTCTCCTACTCTATTTTATATATGAAAATATATGTTTGATTTTTTTAAATCACATTTTCCATATTTTCATTCATTTGTAATTTAGTGCTTTAAAACATGAATGGAAATTAGAATTACCTCCATGAGCCTTGTCCCTATTTAATTAGTAGGCATGAGAACTTTTATCTGTGTCTTGGTTATAGCTGGTAACATTTAGCTACTTATTTTCTACCAAAATGCTAGTTTTATACAAATCATAGAATTTCTGTTGTTTCCTAAAAGCAGTTATTTATGTAATTGTTGGTTAAGTGCAATTTTTCAACAAATTGAAAATAGAATGGGGCAATAAAAAAGATAGTTGAAAATGGTGGTGCCGACATTTTCAACTCTCATAGATGGAAAGGGGATGGAGGATAGAATATTCTGCTCGAGGATTATACATAGGAATCTAAGTTTGAGGTTGTTTACAAGTTGTGTGGATAGTCGATGTCTTCCAATGTCTTAGGCTTTGTATTTGGCAGTGAAAGCATGCTGGGTGAAAGAGTTTGATGGTGAAAAACATGCTGATGGGTTATATATATATGAAGTTTGATGGTGAAAACATGCTGATGGTTATATATATATATATATAGAAATGTTGAGAGAAATAGTCAATGAAGATGTGTTGATGGGATGGATCATGGATGATGATGCCAGGCAAAGGCACATCCCACAGAGACACAGAGAGAGAGAGAGAGAGATGTAAATGGGGTATTTGTGGTGAACTTCATTTCAGGATCAATATCCAAAAGGCATACCAAGCACTGTGAAAACTCTTGATGAAGTTCTGAAAGCACTTGCTGTTGTTTTCTATTTTAGGGGACTATAGTAATCTTTGAAAAATCTTACCATGCAATTTTCTTGCTTCCTCTGTATCCTGGAGCAGCAAAATCTCTCTTTGTACTGTTTGCATGCTGGATGCAGATGTAGCCCAAAATGGTGAGGTATATATTTTATTCTTCACCAATGAGCGGTTGTTCTGTCCCTTTATTATGATTTAAGCAACCTCATCATTTGTGGTGCTAGTTGTTTGGTTTCTTAGAATGATCATTCTATGCTGACTCATAAAGTCATGCAAAATAGTTTGAAATGAAAGATCTTTTTGTGTTTGAAATGGAAAAGTGTATCATATTAATAAAGCTTGAAAATTGAGGTGATTCCAATGGGCAAAAAAATTATTTAGAGTTGGTCTTACATGAGATCACAATCAAGAAAACTGGAGATGTAATTCCTTTGTGCATATTTTGGCTCTCTTTGTGGTTACTGAGTTCACACCTGTTACAAATAAGGGGAAAAAGGGAAAAGGAAAGAAAAAGGTTAAAGGCTGTGTCACAAAAGAGCAATGAACTGTCCCATCTATGCCTAATACCAGGTTGGACATCTCATGTATGTCAGTGACTAGCTTGCATGAAGTCAGCCTATGTAAGGTGCAACAGGTTTTTGAATCTGTGAAATTGTCTGTTAGTAAAATATCCAAGATTATTTAGGGATGTTAAATTCTTAGATTTGTTTTAGAATGTACTGCTCAGTGCTCACTTCCTTTAGTTGTTCAGGATGAAATAGTGTTTCGTGTAATGAATTGATTCAGGGTCCGTGCACCTAATGCAACTTATATGGATGACATCTATCTTCTACTAGCCCTGCGCTGCATTTAATATCTGCTGATTTTTTGATATTTTTCAGTGTTGTATGATCTTGTATTATATTTTTTTGGTGGTTTTATGTACATTGCACATACATTTAGGCCAAGCAAGGCACAGATTGGCCTGGTGGAAAACCCAATCTGTACATTAAGCTGTTGATGGGACTGTCAGCAATGTAACTGATGTCTAAAATGTTCAAGTTGTCTTCTCTAGGACAAACTAAGGCATTGGTTATTCAATGGAGGAGAAGGTTTTGTCCTGAAATGTCCAAGTTGCTTGTTTTTGGCAAGTTTAAATTTTGGTCTTGTCCAAGTTGCTTGTTTTTGGCAAGTTTAAATTTTGTCTTGTTAATTGTTGGTACAATTACCACTCTGCTTAAGGCCTTCTCTTCTTGGTAGTGAAAAGGTTTGCAGGCCTTCTGGGTTTAACTTATGAAGAAACAGTCCCATTCAGCAAAAATTGCATCATTTAAGGCTGTTGTTTATACTGTAGAAAAGCAACCAGTAATCCTTGGACAAATAAGTTACTTTTTTCAGCATTATATATATATATATATGTAATCTTGATCTTGCTTTATGGCTTGTGTTTTTGTCCTTGCTTTCCTAGCGCTCAAAATTACCAGGATGAGCTATATCATCCTTTGTTAAATCTTTCCATGTGATGCTAGATTGAGATTTAGTTGCAATGTCTTCCTGTTTGTGGCAACACCATCACATTGCATCTTTTGGCGAGGTAAAATCTCTGTGCAAACATCATCTCAAAGCTCGAGAGATTCAATCTATTGCTTGGTTTTTCCCTTACTTTGAAACACTTGGAAGACAGTTTTGCTGAAAAGCCTACGTTCTAGGGTGAATTTTGATTTTTGTATATTTTCTCCAAGGAAGATTATTCTGTCTCTTCAAACTGCTGGACTATGCTCCTCGTATGTTACTTACCCCGGTTATCTTCTGCTCGTGTCTTTAAAGCTTGGGCTGTCTTATGCTGACATGGACTTTATCCTCCAAAATTCTGCTTTACTGCATTGCATAGTGGGGAGCTTGCTTCATGATGACTTCTTAATGGCATTGTTCACACCTTTTGTTATTTCACACCATCTCTTCAGACTCACTGTCGGCCAACCCCGTGCAAGGGATGGTCTGAGTCTTCCTTTATTGAACCCGCATATTTTTCAAATATGCTGACCTTCGATCTCTATTTGGCGCCCTTAACAAGACCTTCCTCTAATACCAATAATCATTCAATTAGCTATGTTGTAACATTAAGTTTGCATGACTCCTCATGCCCTTCAAATTTCCCAGCACCTTATCCATAGGGACCACAACCGTTGTTGTCATGGTGACCCTGCTAGATGCTTGTGTAAGAATAATAGGTATTATTAAAACTTTGAAAACGTGTTTTAAAACACATTAATATCTATTAATCAAGTCTTTATTGTCAATAATAATGTGCATCGTATATGTACTATTAATTATTAGGAGTGGAAGGTGAAAAGGATTGATCAGATGGATATCAGGTTGATCGGACAGACGGGATACTGCTTATGTGTTATGGTTATTATATGCTTAACTGTAGCTATTAATTTTGTATTATTTGAAAATATTTACATCTTAATACTTGATTTTGAGTATCAAGTAAGAATTGATGGATAATTTTTTTCCATTTCCTTTCTTTTGTCTTTCACTTCCATCTGTTCTTCCTCTCTTTATCTATTTATTCTCTCTCCCACATTCTTTCTTTTCTGATCCCTTTATCCTTTTCCTCCCTCTCCTCCTTTTCCCTTAATTTCCCTTGCCTAGGATTCTCGGAGACTGTTTAGTCTGCCTCTTCACCACCTGTCTTAGGATGTTAATTATTCCCATCATTTGTGATTGCCTGGCCACCTTGACAATATCCAGCAAAACGTCTTGAGCTAGAGTTAAGATTCAGAAACTTCTGAGAGAAAGCAGAAGGATGAACTTGAGTTGGAATGGAAGGGAAATTGATACAGCTCTTAGATCAAACTCACACAATCTTTCTAGATATGTTCCAGGTGTGACTTCTCTCTCTATATTGACGTGGACCAAGCCATGTGGCTTACATCCAATAGCTATTGGAGTTATGCTTCCATACACTTTACTTTTCTGCATGCAAGAATCCACGGGTGTGTACAGCATGGTTCAGATTCTAAAATGCTCTTGTATCTACAATAGCATATGTAAGATACATGTTATATTATTATGCTACTTCAGAGAATAAGGATTAAATGTTTTAGGTTGGACGATATCACAGAGCATCCCCTGAAAACGTAGCATATTATAGTGTCATTTCAGATGGCCTTTGACTGGAGAAACATTGTGATTATGTATATGGGGCGCACTGCACTTGTCTTGTAATTCATATTTGATGCAGTTATGCATTTTAGCTTACTAAAGATGTTTTCTAGCATTGCCATTGTATTTAAATTCATTGTAACTCCTGTTGCTTCTCCATTGTCTTGTCCTTGCGCAGATCTTAAGCTATTTGGATGACAGATGTAGGGTTCATAAGGACACAATCAACTTTTGTCAGGATGTTTTGCGACGAAAGTCTCTTGATTGGGAGCCTGTGATACGCAACAAGTTGTCCCATCCAATTCGTCATGCAGATCTTGTGGTCACTGTCGGTGGGGATGGCACTTTGTTACAGGCCAGTCACTTTCTGGATGACTCAATTCCAGTTCTAGGAGTCAACTCAGACCCTACACAAGTTGAAGAGGTTTGTGTGCTAACAGGATGGAATATGTAAATTTTAATGGGTTCAATGGTAATATAGGATAAATCATGATAGTTTCTGCCAATTCTGTTGGTCTTCTATCAGTTTGTTTTGAATTAGTCCACATCTTGTTCCGTAATGGAGAAGTCTGTTTATGGTGATAGTGTTTGCTTATATTTTTAGGGTTGGCTTCTTTCTGTCTATGCAGGTTGACAAGTTCAGCGATGAGTTTGATGCAAGAAGAAGCACAGGCTATCTCTGTGCTGCAACTGCAAAAAACTTTGAGCAGGTAAACGCCATGTGGTTGGAAAGGGTCTACGCAGGGTGTTGTTTGATACATTATTTTCCTATTATCACTTGAAACCAATAACCAAAAAGACTCATCTATAATACTTAGAGTACTCTGTTATTTTATTGTTTCCTACAATTTTCTCCTCTTTTTGACCTGTAGAGCTTTTCCAGGTGTTGGATGAAATTCTGGAAGGTCATAAACATCCTTCTGAACTCACAAGGATATCAGTGAACTTAAATGGTAATCTGTTGCCAACATTTGCTCTGAATGATATTCTTGTTGCGCATCCTTGTCCAGCAACAGTATCTCGGTTCTCATTTCGGTATGACATCTTTTTAACACCAGCAAACCTTTATCTAGAGATTATGTTGTAATCATAAGATCTTTCTCATTCTTAATTCAGAGTTAGGAGCCACAGCATAAAGGACTCAAATTTGGTCAACTGCCGATCAAGTGGTCTCCGCATCTCCACTGCTGCAGGATCCACAGCCGCCATGCTTTCAGCTGGAGGTTTTCCCATGCCTATTAATACTCAAGACCTTCAGTATATGGTCAGAGAGCCCATTTCATCTAGAGCTGCAGACCCTCCATTGATGCATGGCTTAATTAGGCCTGATGAGTTGATGCATGTTGTCTGGTACTGTCAGGAAGGTGTTATATATGTTGATGGTTCACATGTGTTTTATTCAATTCAGCATGGAGATACAATCGAAATATCAAGAGAGGCTCCAGTTTTGAAAGTTTATTTGCCTGAAAGTCTGCCAAGATAGTATGTCCTCATACTAGAGTATCATATATTTGATGAACTGCTCTGCTTCAATTTCGAACTCGGCTCCTTTTGGACCACATCAGAATCAAACATCATCAGTTTAGTATGTTTCATGTAACTTGTTGCAAACTCAAAATACTGTCTCATGGTGTGGCCTAATGTTCTCCAGAACGATCATATTGGTTCTACATCCCTTCTGATATCATTGATATCTGCAGAGGATGTTAGTAGTTTTATTTCATGAATTAACATGGTTTTCATGATGCTAAGCTAACCTTGACTGCTAGTGATCGTGAGAACCTTCTCCTTTGCTATCTAACAGGTTTCGTTTAGTTACCATTGGCTGGGTTCTCATGGGGCCACGTCAGAGTTGTGCTATAACCGTCCCAACATGATTACCCATGGCATCCATAACATCTTAACATGATTACCATTCTGCACAAGAACCATAAAAGTCAGTGCTGTGGAGAAACATTTTATCCTCTGGGAGGCTTTTCTTTCTCTAATTACTAAAATTGATTTTATGAGACTCAAATTCTCAATACCTTATTGTATCTAAATTGTAGTTTGGTATTGAATTTCGATAGAAGACTCGCCAATATATTATATTGGCGATGAGGTTCCACCATATCATATGCTAATCAACTAAAGAAGAATTCGTAGAGATTATTCGCAAGGAGAGATGAAGACCAAGTCTTTTCAGAAAACAAGAAAACATATTATGATACCAGATGCCAGTGGATGGGATGGCTTTAAAATCGTAACGATGTGATAGTCTTACTCCATAATGGGCAGCATTTTTGGCTGAATCTTTACCCCGGCTAATCAGAAATCAAGAGCACCATTTCACGACACGGTATCCAACCGTTAGGGGATTCCAAACCCTTCCCAACCTTCTACTGACTTGGGGCCGCCACAGCAAACAAAATCTTGATCACTCTAGCAGCTGCCATCCGTAAATAAACATAGAGATGTTCCACAGATCATGCCAAAATAGCTTTCAAATGGAGCTATATGACCATAGATCATTGCCCAAAGAACTAGATAAATACCACAACCTATGCCCTTATGATATATCAAGGACACTATTTATCAAATTATGCAAATGCCATAAGGTTCCCTAGCATCAACTACATAACACAAACAACCTACAACTTCATCTGCAAAACAGTTATCACCATACCCACCACATCACACTCCAAACAAAGCCGAAAGACAACCAGACCAGACCCAACCCAAGACCCTTCATGCAAATAAGCCTGGAGCTTCATGTCCATCTCGGCCACATCCAGTGCAAACCCCTTCCCATGCTGCTTCCAGCAGTCGGCAGCCTTGACTCCTGGAGCTCCTCGGTTTATATCTTATACTTGTCATCCTGGC
Organism: Elaeis oleifera; assembly: GCA_000441515.1. Classification (NCBI taxonomy): domain Eukaryota; kingdom Viridiplantae; phylum Streptophyta; class Magnoliopsida; order Arecales; family Arecaceae; genus Elaeis; species Elaeis oleifera. Next base: position 61,389 of record KE505264.1, read on the forward strand.
TCGAGATGAGGGCTGGCCTCATCGAACCCAGGTTCACCCCTTGGGGGACATCATGAGGGCGGGCGCACCCATGGGCGGGCGGGTCGCCACTGCTGACCTGCCAGGTGCACAAGGAATAGGACTATAGGAGCATCCATGGGCAGCCAATCAGTAGCCATTTTTAAAAGTGCGGTGAGGCCTGAGATCTTACAAGAAGCTATACTTGTGATGAAACATCTTTCCAGCACTGGATCTGATACTTGCAATTGTTCATTCATCAAATGTTTCTTACAAGGATATGGAAGGTGAAGTTAACAGAACTAGGATTAGGAACAAACCAAAGTTGATCCAAGCAAAGTTTATAGACCAGAAGCAATACTTGAGTGCATAAACCACTGCATATTCCAGATTCCACCAGGTGAAAACTCAAAACCAGATTTCTACAGGCCGGCAGCAATGTACACCGGTTAACTTGATCATGGAACAACAAAGCAAGTTCGAACATAAACTTCAAGGAGGATCTGAGCCTGACATAATTCCAAATATGCTCCCATTCTTTGAATAAATAGACACTGTAATAGAAGAAGTGGAAAACAAGAGCCATTTTTGTCATGAGAACTGGTTAAGGAGCAATCAGAGATCATGAGAGAACCAGATAAAGCTCCTTGGTCAGTGTGGTAGAGAAACAGTGTGTACTTTAATTAATCTTGTTTTGCCCTCCTTGTATGCTGGACCACTTACCGGAATATACAAAACAGAAACCAGAACGGGTTACAAATAGTGAACAGACCTTGATAAGCTCAAGTAACGCAATATCTCACAAAATTTTGGAGCGCCTGATAAGCAATAGATTTTAATGGCCGCTTAAATATCAGATTCTGAAAAAGTCTGATGAAAAATCAAGCACAATGACAGTAGACGTGAAAGAGATAAACATGTCCTGGGCTTTGTTTACCATAATCTTTGTTTATTGATACTTTATCTATAAGGTTTTATAATATTGTTTTAGATCAACCAAAATAAAAGGAAAAAAAAAATCAAAGTGATTTATTTCCATTTGTGAGGTTGTATAATGCTGCACAAAGAAATTGACGCAGAAGCAGAGGAGGGGTCTCGAGAAATTAACTAAGTTAAAGGTCAAATAACTCTTAGTAGAAAAATAATATGGTGAAAACAGAACTGCCATCAGGAGGGATGGCCATGACATTATCTCATTGCATCACACAATACCATGCGATGTTCAAAGCCCTTGCGCAATATCCCAGCATCATTTGGCAACTCTTGAAATTCTATAAAAAGTAATCAATGTTAAATGAAAATATCAAATGCGCAAGCATAAATGCAGGAAAGGCATACAATTCCACGAGGTTAAAGCATGTCTCTCAACAAATACAGAACTGCCATCAGAAGGGATGATCATTATTGTTTTCATTGCATCTCAGAACACCATGCAGTGCTCAAAGCCCTTGCGCATTGTCCCAAAACATCATTTAGTAAATCGTTCCAACCATGAACTTAAAAGACAAGAACAAAAGTCCTCACATCCTTGCACAGCATTTGAAGGGATTAAGACTGGGGAAAAATAAAGTCAGGCACACAAGGAGAAAGCATTTCTGGTTCGTCTTCCATATGTTTTTCTTCAGCTTGTAGTTAGAACATTTTGCTATTTTGTAATTTATAAGCTGCTGCGAGCCATCATAAATAAAGCAAGAACAAAATTGGAGCAAGAAGAGGTGAAAGAGTTCACGTAAACGTTTGGGGGACAAAAAAAAAAAAAAGAAAAAGAAGCCGTTATGAAGCTTGGATACTTACCTTGACCACGAAAATCTACGGCAGTTGTAACAGAACAGTTCGTGTAACCCAAACCCCACACTAGTCTCAAAGCTAATTGGGAGCCAGAATCCGATATCTGTTACCCAAAATGAGAATAGGAGCACAAGGAAATCCCAAGCCCATCCATGTAGCTTAAATTGAAGGTGGGGATGGAAGAGAGTATGATTCAAAAATCGATGGTTAAGAGCTCTCGATCGTTGGCTGATAGAACGTGATGAAAGGCGTAACAGAGAGGAGAGGAGAGCAACGAGAAGACGGGACGGGAAGAGAGAGAGAGAGAGGAGAAGGTGTGACGACGATTCGGGAGCCGTGTCCGAGAGGCGACGGCGGGGACACAGGCCGACGGGCGACGGGTGACTTCCTCTTTGGTTCAGCCTAGGGTTGACAGTCTTGTGCGTCAACGCCGAACTGCCGTCCATAGCGTTTTAAGATTCACGAAGTGGATGATCTGGTGCGTCATGGTTTAGGTGTGGATTACGGATAGGGGTGGTAAAATATGGTCCAATCTATCAATTCGATCTATATTCGATTCGTCATAATTAAATTTAGATTTGAACTAAATAGGTCGGATCGTAATAAATCGATCGTTTAATCTGTTTATTATTTGGATCGGATTCAAATTTTAGACATTTAACCTATTTAACCCGTTTAATCCATATAATTTTTAGATTGGACCAAATTAGCTAGTATATCATTAGCTGGGCCATTTAAATAGATTGAGTAATGGACAAATAGGCTCCTTCTATTTGGTGTATTTTTTTCCAATTCCTCCGATCCCATGATCTCAGCCATCACAGCAACCTGCCTCCGCTTTGTATTGCATGAGGTGCAATTGGACCGCATCAAATCTCATAATGGATGACACGCCATGCTACCCCTTATATTTCACCAATTCTCGATTGCACCACACTACCCCTTGTATTTTACTAATACCCCAAGTCTCCATCATGGCTAGGGTTTCTTTCTCCTTCCTTTCTTCTTCTTTGCACTGTCGCCTTTCGGAAGACAATGCTAAGGCTGAGTTTGACCACAAGGGCTTGTTGAAGGTGAAAGAACCAGAGGTCTGAAGGTGAAGGAGATGGTGACGTATCAATCGAAAGTGCTCCCCAACGCCACCACCTATGCCACCGTCAAGTTCCTCTTCTAGGTCCGCTTTCTCCGCACCCTTCTCAGCGACAACGGCCTTCCCTCTCCACCCACTCCTCTGTCGTCGTGCATGCCAACTCCACCATTCACAGCCGCTTCCTCTACTCCTGCTCCAATGGCACCAGCTATCGTGGATTGAGGTGGGGTAGAAGCTGTGGATCCCGCTACCTTGCAGCTATGATATGATAGATGGTGCCATTGTGGTCCACTATGCCCAAATGGTGGTGGTCGGGAGCTACTACAATAAAAAAGATATTTACGACCCAAAAAAGTATCACAATACTAAATTTTTGTCGTAAATAATTATTTACGATGATAATTTCGTCGCTAATAATTAGTCACTAAAATGAAGTCACAGATAATATTTACGATAGAATAAAATTGTACCTAATAACATTTTTATGATGAAAATTTTCATCAATTTTTTTATTTTTAAATTATTTGTAACGAAAAATTTTATCGCAAATAAATGATTTTACGATGAAAATATATTTTCATCATAAATAAAATTATTTAGAAAAAAATTTTCATCATCAATAATTTAA
>KE505264.1:96594-110016 GCA_000441515.1 Elaeis oleifera
CCCAACCAACCCAACACCCCCCCCCCCGGCCACCCGCTCTGCCACACCCCGCTTGTCCCAGTACCGCCGCGCCAGTGGTTGTGTGTTGATGCCCTGCCCCGCCTTCATCGTGCCCCACCGCTTCCACTCCCCCCCCCCCCTCCACCACCAGCTCAACAGGATGGGAGGCTTGGAGCGACGGAACAGGGAAGCTTAGACGACCCATCATCCTGGAACCTCTTCCGCTTACGAGCACATCCTCGAAACCTTCATCGAGAAGCACGTCCTCCCACCTCCTTCCCATCCTCCTCTCCCCTTTGTCGTCTTGCCTAATCCTCCCCTCTTCGCCGCCGCCTCCTCCTCCTGTTCCTCATCGTCCCACCCTTGCCGTCACCCCCTCCGCCAGCCTCTCGCTCTCTTGGTCGGAGGGTGGCTGCTGCTGCGGCCGGCTACGGTGCAGCTGTGTGCAGAGGTGGAGAGGCATCGGAGCTGGGTGCAGCACCGAAAGAGGCGGCGTGGCGGCTGAGCAGACTGGAGCAGCAGATGGAGACGGAGAAGGCAGGAAAAAGCAGGAGAAAGTGGAGGAGGTGGAGGCTAAGATCTGTCGCCGCCGCCCCACCATCTCCTAAGGCATTCTCCACCTCTACCATGGATGACTCTAATGCCGCTACCCCCACGACCCTCTGCACCCACCTCTGCATCATCAGCAGTGGCCCCACCGCCACCGGACGGCGATCTATGCCGTGCGAGCTGAGCTCAAGCCCATCATGTTCGAGGGCTGGATAGCCAACGACATTGCCGCCGATGGCCAGCTCACCACCACCACCGACGTTGAGAACTTTCTTGGATTTCCAAAAGGCATCCTTGGCTTCGAGCTTATGGACTGCTGCCGCATCCAATCGCTCCATTTCGGCACCCACATCCTCTCTGAGACCATCACCGCCGTTGACCTCATCATCCATCCCTGTCGTGTCCTCTCCTCCTCTATCACCATCGTAGAGGAGGGGGCGGGGTACGAGCACACAACCCACCGGCGTCGGAGTGGGCAGGGGTGTGGTTGGAGGGGGTGCGATGGGGCCGGAGGGTGCTAGGGCGGGCGAAGGTGCGGCTGGAGAGGACGGTCGGGAGGAAGGAGAAGAAGAAGAACGAAAAATAATAATAATAATCATAATTAAATATTATTTTTTGTATGCTTTATTATGTGGTAGGATTTATAAAAATAAAAAATAAAATATTATTTTTTATTTTAGATCAGCATCGTTGGCTATCGGTGACTGTCACGTAGGATTTTTGATGCGAGAAAGACATCGAAAATGAGCGAAAGATAATATTAAAATAATTTAAAAATTTAAAACTAAATTTAATTTTATAATTAAAATTATTTAAAAAAATTGATATAGTTTCAAGACTATCGGTATAATTTATCCTAAGAATTTTAGGCATCTTTGTTTGCCTGGAAAGTAGTGGGAACTTACCGGAGATTGAAACCAGTCTTTGTTCACTGTTTCATCTCTCCTCTCCTTTGTTAACACTTGTCTTCTCTTCTTCCTTGAGGTCTCGTCAAGAATCATTTAATGGGACGACTTAGCGTAAGTGGGGTGCAAGAAGGTCAAAATCGAGGATATTGTCGAAGAGTTCTGGGTGAGCTCCACTTTTCACAACCCTTGCCATGGAGAACATTTGGCTTTTCCACGTCGACAGGATTGGCACACACAGATCGCGTCTAAGGTCCTAGGTGTGAGTCCAGAAGTAACAACTCTACTCGTTTGGATCCGAGTCGACCATTGTTAGCAAAAGTGGTCTATAAAGATCAAAACATACAAAAGCTGACGAAGCATAACTTGTCTTTTTTTTTAATCATCAAAGTATGAATTGGACTTACGTACAACAAAGTCTATGAAGACCCCTATTCAGTAGATCAAAATAGGTATATGGATCAATAAAAAAACATAGATATATGGAGGTAAGCTGGATCAGCTTAAGAGAATATTGGTGTAGAAAGTTTGATCAGGCTTGAATTAATCCTGAAGAGTGGTAATAGGTTGAGAGTTGTGGTGATGATGTGAACCTGACTGATATTCAGGGATACAAGGCCTCCATTTTCCTTTAAAATAATAATAATAATAAAATAATTTATATGAAACATATTTTAAACAAAAGAGAAGTTTGTGCTATAAGGGTGGTAGACGGGCACTTACGTGTAAGTTGATGTCCTTATAAAGGAAAATGTTTCTTTAGAATAACTGTTCCCGACCAATAAGAATTGAGGCCTTTTGAGACATGAGCTTTCATATTGGTCGTAGGCCTATTAGGGCCTGGTTTCAAACATGTTCAGGCTCGGGAGAAAGCATGCGCAAGCGTAAAATTTGACAGAGCAAAAAGGGGTGCAGAAAAACATACACTTGCGCAGAATTGCAACTTCACAATATAATATAGATTTTTTGATACATTTAGGTACACGGTTCTAAGACATCAGAAGCTCGCTGTAGCACAATTTCCTGCTAAAATTTTGATGGTTTATGGCTCAAGGAATTGTCAAATCCCAGCCTGTGTCATCATGTTAAAAGATTTTCTTCATTCAAGTCTGCGTGAATATAACTTTAAGCATCAAAATATGTTATTCAAAGATAACAGTGTACATCAACTGAAAACTTTTAATCTATAACAGAGACAAAAAATTAACAAAACCAAGAGGAAAAGCCCTCCGATAAATAACATCGACATCCAAGAATCTACAGCAAGAACAAAGAACGATAGCTAGTTTGGAAGAATGTGTCCTAGGATGGTGAACATGGAACAACAACACCAGATTCAGTAGTTTAACAAGGAATACTTTACACGTACAACAATCTTCCCTTCTCGATCCCAACTTTGCTCCTGTAACTAACCAGTGGCCCGGCGTGTCTTCTGGTCCCTTTGACATCTCTGTCATGTCAACTATCTTTGCAAGTTTACTGAGCTGACTAGACTTGTCACTCGAAGATGATGTATCATCTGGACATGGTGCAAGAGTCTTGGACGGACTGTGATCCCACACTGATCTCCTTACGGTACACCCAGGAACTCTGGAGAATAATAGCTTGAGGTATAAGACACTCTTGGCACCAAAATCCCACACCCCCAACTGAGCCCCTGTCACAATGTAGACACCAGAAAGGTCCCCAATGTTAGTTTCAGTGTTCTCTATTGGTGCAGTGCTGACATGGGCAAAGTTCTTCCATTTGATTGGTTCGAACCACCGGCTGTCCTGTTCTTCAGGGCCTTGCCATTTCGGTGGCCCAATTGCCACATGAGAGTCCCAGTGGGGTAGGAGAATCTTTGGAAGGGAAGCAAGGTGCTGTAAATGGATGGCTAGCCGGTTCTGCTTGCTTCCTTCCAGACACAGCCTGAGCCCAGTGACTGGTTTCCGACCAACAGATATCTGCATCCAATTTCCAACTTAAGTTAGCTGCTACTTAAGTTAGTTACTAGGCATGTAATTCCAACTTAAATGGGCTTCACGTTCACAAGACCTTCAAAAAAAGTAAGATGTCAAGGGAAAAATCCCTAAGAGATCATCAACCTCATGCAGAGAACATTATAAACTGTTAAAGTTCCATCAAATCAAGCTTTCCATGATTTCCAATCCACTTGTACACCACATGCCAAGCATAGTGATAGTATAGTTGAATTGGGGGAGTCCTGTATGATTGGATATTTATATTTCCTATCTGAACAGTAACAATGAAAACTTTGGACATCAAATTCTTAAGCATATTGCAATATTACCAAGAAGCTGGTTCTGTTTGAGACAGCAGCTCAGCAGTCTACTTCAAGAAAAATATAACTGTGAGCTGAGATGTCAGCCTCCATTAGTAAATAGTCTGATCCACAAGCCACATCATACAGGACCATGTCTCTTCCACTCCAATTTATTACACCCATCTGACATGGCTTGAGGACACTGACTGACAGGCTAATGGGACCTGAGCATATTTGCTCATAAAGATGTAGGTTGTTTGAAACAGAAAGCTGAGATGCTCCCTCCAGGTTATTCTTTACAGATGCCAACAGTATCCTTCTAAATAACTACACCCTCAATATTCATGAAGTTGATCCCAAATAGTTAGGAGGAGGTACAGAGATTAATAGGGGGTTTTTGGAAAAGGGGTCTCTTTGCAAGTAACCATGGAGACTGGAGAACCTAACAGATATTGGAAAAGATTTGTTCCAGAAATACAGGTGAAGGAAGCAAGACATTAGAAAAGCAATTAATCTTACCTCTATTTTCTCTTTAGAGAGGTTGCCATACCAACAAAAGTTTGTTTTATGGTTGTAGAGTCATGGTTGTTAAAGGCAAAAATGTTTTCCTTCTAGCTTGACTATTCGACTGGTCAGTAAACATTGAAAGACCAATTTCCAACTTGTGAATAGATGCAACATTTGAAACAATTATTGTTAATGAAAATGTTGTGAGAACTTCCTCAAAAAAAAAAAATGGTGAGGAAGTGATGAAAAACTGAATTCAGAAGGGAACCATTAGATCGAGAAATTAAGAGTGATGTAGACCTTTTACATCTGTGTCTCTTATCTCTTCAGAAATAAGTGGATTTGGACGTTGTGTGGTTGGGAAGAATATCGGTTGAGAGCTTCCTTCAATTGAAGCTCATGAATACAAGTCTACTAAGTACCAAGAGCCTGGCTAACCGATAAGAAAATTCAGCTTTGCCCCTTTCAGCCTTCCACAAAAATATATAATGAAGCAACTGCATCACACACCTAGAAGAATGGGCATTTTTGAAACTAGCTATTCATCATAAATTGGAATTGCCATGAAGAACATCACAAACTGGGGATGTGGATGTTGGATGTGTTGGAAATATTTCATTTTAAAGGTCTTGTCCTACAAGCAAATAGGAAGTCTCTTAATCCATATCTGGTTTAGTGCTAATGATTTACAGTTATTTGTTGTGTTTTATATATCATGAATTTGAATTTCTTCTTATTTAGTGTGAAAGAAGTTAATATTTGGTACCCATATCTACTATAAATCTTTTCTTTGGGGAAAAAGCTACTGCGTGAAAATAGTTGTTTTTCATAAGCTGAATTGTGAATATATGTAAGCATAGATTTAGGAAGGATGATGAAGGACAATCCTGAGCTACAAGAAGACTGTTGTTGGAATTAGCTAGGGTAATGGTAACCATCTGCAATTGATACAGATGAATTACACAGAACCTATTATTAAGAAATTTCACAGTAAGAATACTTTGTACCTGCTCTGAGCTGATATACAGCTTGGGCCCATCAAGCTAAACTGAAGCGAAGGGCATACAGGTTCCTTCTCTGGTGACCAGGAATACTAGATGGTGCTGGAGCCCAAACTCGCTGTATTTGAACTCCAGGAATACTGCAGCTCCTCTATAGGAGGCTTATCTGAAAAAATGATAACACAAGTATAAAGGCGTCATGCCACCTAATGCTCCAGCTAATGATGCAAAATGGGCTTGCACAGGTTAAAATCATAAACATATAGATAATCCAGCAGTGCATGAAAAAGAACATGTCAATGAGGAACCAGAAATATAAGAATTCTTACACTCCAAATATAGATCAATTGCACGAGCCAAATACTGGATTCCGGGAAGTCCATTTAAAAGAGAAACAATGGGTATAAAGGTCATGTTAATAACATCTGGTGCTAAAGGAACAGTGTTCTTCCACTCAGCATGATTTTGAACAAGATCATCACCACCTCTTCTTCTAAAGATTACTGTAACATCCTGCAGAAGAAGTAAAAGCACTTAAGCAAAGCAAAGCAGCAAAAAAAAAAACTGAAGAATTTTCAAAAATCGATACCATTGTTTGTAAAACTTCTTCTCAAATAGCTAGAGAAGATCACCACACACCTGTTTGGACAGTACATGAGCAAACAAAGCATATGCCCAAACATGTGCAGCTAGGCCTGTAAACTAGTCAAGTTTGGGTCAGATCGCGGTCAATCTAGTAATCCATTGGTTCAGCAAAAGGCATCTTAAGCCTGACTGGCCAGGAACAAGATACCTGTCGCACTGCAACAAGCCAAGCTTTAGGTTGCTCAGGCCTAGCTTGGCTTGTCATATGAGAGAGGTGTTTGAACTCAAACCAAGGTCAAGCAAAGCTTAACCACAAATATTCAAGATTGGTTCATTTCCTATTTGAACAAGCTTGAATGAGCCCCTTATTGAGCTGAGCTGGAGCTTATACTCATTTTTGCAACTCTGGGCTCTTCAGGCTTGGCTCATCGACAAACTGAGTTAAATTAAGTTTGAGTTTGCATGTTTTCTAATTGAACTAGCTCAAATAAACCTATTATAGAGCGGAGCGCTAGCTGTTCATGCAGTCTAATTTATTTACAGCCTTAGATGTGCAAACGCCAAATGTCACCAACTGGACACACCAAAGATACTAAAAGATTGCTCACTGATGAAACAATTAGCTTGCCCACCACTAGATTAGAGATAATGATGAAACCAGGATTATCATGGAAAGGACAAACGAAAGAGTGGCACAAAAGGCAATCATATCAATTGTTAAGTGGAAAATAGAAGTGAATTGGCTGTGGTGCAGCAACAAGCTAACTAATCATATGCAGCATAAACAATATTAGTCTATGAAACGGTGATCAAAAGAAAAAAACTGCCAAAGCTGATGATGAAACTGAAATTTAAGTCCATAACAGTAAGCTGGAAATCTTGTTATGAGGCAGAGGCTCAACAATAATTGGGCACAGAAGTAGTATGAGATAATATAAATTAGATAATACAAATTAAATCAACAGAGTAATTTAAATCAAATAGGAAGACCTAACAAGTAACAGCGAGGTTTAAGGTCTTTGTATCCGGAAGTGTGCAATCAAATGAGGTTACATAAGATCAAAAGAATCAGCTACACTCATGTGTCACATGTAAAATGAGAGTATGTAACTATCACAAATGAAAATATACACACACACACACACAAAACAAAACAAAAAAAAACTTTTAGGCCAATATATGGCTGAAGATAATTAGATTAATTCTTAAATTTCTGAATCATCAACAAAACAAGGTTTGTCATGTCGGTATTAGACCCCATACCAGTGCAATTCTACTATAGTGTCTGTATGCGGTATAATGTGGTATGCCCATATCGGCACAGGGCTGTTTGGCATACCGGTATGATACGGTATGCCCCATACCGCCCGATATGGGGCAGTACGGCGAACCATAAGTCTTTACCTAATTCCATTGCAATATATTACCTACCACACAACGTCTTATGACAAGGTAACATGGAGGGGATAAATTGGAATACTAGAAATCTATATAGTTACCTCCTTTCCGCTTAGATGTGGAACACTTGATGGATATGACTGCATGTCACGGTTGTTAAGAAGAGATGGATCTGCAATCTGTGCATTTGAGTGGATATTAGCATTGTATGACAAACAAATTTCTCATGCAATACATTATGATTTATGCATCTGAAATAGCAAAAGACACTGACCTTGTCCTCGTAATTAAAGAAAGCAGCACTCGACTGGTTTTCCAAGTTTAAAAATCTTTGGTCCCCAATGTCTTTCACATACTTTTCAATGTCAGATGCTGACAATTGAGATGAATGGTGCTGCTTAATATATATTTCATCTTTACCTCCAATAGTCACAGATGTAACAATGTGGGTACCGAAATTCTCGATAAAGCTGAACAAAGAACAGGCAAGAGTAACTTGATGACTGAGGGGAGAGAGGGGGAGGAGATAGAGAGAGAGAGAGAGAACTAATTAAGAAAAAACTCAACAGGTAGATTTGATGCCTTCTCTTAAGATATAAGAAGAGATTTCCATGACTACAAGGTGACAAGTAGCATGGAACACTAAAAGACCCAGAAATATTCCCATTATGGAGATTCTATTTCCAAGATGAAACTATGGTGACAATAAATAAACACAGTGCGTCAAGTTTATTACCTACTAACCTAGCCAAAGATGATGGATCCCAGCTCCGTGGAACAGCATGCCTGACATCTTCTCGCAACACCAATTCAGCATTCATAAGTATAACTTTATATAGAGGCATAAAATAACCATTCATTGCAAGGGCTTTTGTTGCTGCAGCATCAATTTTCCAAGAGCCAGTAAAACTGAACATGGAATTGAAACTGCCAAGAGGTACATTCTCGGATAACCCTGACTTCTTATTAAAATATTCAGCCATCTGAGGACAGATAGAAACAATGGCAATTAGTATTTGAATATAAAGGAGTATGTCACATGCAAAATAGATACATAAGATGCAGTGATTGATCACACATGATAACTGTATTCGATCTAATGAAAAATATATTATTAAATAGATAATGATATTATGATATCGTATGTTACTATGTTGTGTAAATACTAAAGGAAACCTGGGTAGTATATGAAACAAATATTAGTTTGTCATGTGACTGAACTGCAAAGAACAACAGGCAAAAGTTAACATTATAAACACTCATATTTATGGTGTTTAAGTTAAATGCAAATTAAATTGTAGACACATGTATCCATTCTCACCTATACTGGTTTCTTTGAAAATAACATACTTTTCAGTTTAATCCAGCTTAAGGTCACATTATTCAGGATATGTTCCACTATCTTTGAGGACTTATATTTAAAGGCCTACAGGGATTAAAATTCTAAAATGCCTACATTCAATAGTTATCAACAAATTCTGCTGGAATCTTGGCCGAAAAAAGGCACCATCAATTAAGTAGTCCTCACAGTTCCTATCAAGGGCAGATCCAGAGCGAGCCCAGGCAGAGGCTATGCCTTGCCACCCCAGTAAAATATTTTCCATATACAACCAGCGCATGCCCCCCCCCCCCCCCCAAATGCAAATGCACGATAAAGTTGTGAAAGACCAGTCGCAGACAGATAACTTCTCAACTTCACTCCTATAATTTGTGCATGTGAGAATATTCCTCTTTTTCCTCAAAATTTGTGGCACCAACAAGGATTTTCAATTTTAAACTGGTCTGAATTCCTATTTGGCAAACCAGGTGAGCATGGTATTCTTCTTGTGAAAAACCTTCTTTGATCTGGTTATCCAATGTGCTCCTCAGCAAAACAAAACATCCTCAGCCTCTTTATGGTTAGAAACAGAATGCCCTCAGCCTCTGAACAGTTAGAAACTGAATGTCCTCAGCCTTTTTACGGTTAGAAACTGAATGTCCTCTTTATGGTTAGAGACACAAGGTCTTTTCCTTTCCTATGTTAAGAAACTCTACAAGTACCTTACATCACACCATTTTTGGGGAGGAGTGAGAGGTCGAGAGGGAAGAGTAACAATCCCTCTCCTAAAGGAACATGCCCAGGAAAAAAGGCTAAATTACTGTTGCTCTAATCTCAAACTGTTATGTGGGAGCTTGCCAATGTTATATGAGGCTAAACTCAAGTTTGGGTCAGTATAGACCCTATACCTCCCTGAACCAAGGTGTCTCGCTATGTACTAAGGCATACCGAGGTGTGTACCAACTCGTACCAAGGCATACCCAGATAAAAGGTGAGAAAAATGATTAGATAGCTATTTTGGTATAGGGTAAATATCATACCATACTGACCATACCGTACTAAACTAGTAAGATACCGATACGGTACTTGGTATCAAGATTGCGGACCTTGCTCAATGGGTTATCAAAAAATGCGACTCATGTGATGAGTCCCCCCATTTTGTTGCTATTTTGAATAATACTAAATTAAGTATATTAACATTAATTGAAGAACAGACTGGTTTATTAGGACTGGCCAAGTAGAGTTCAGAAGAAAGTAATCTGAAATGATCACAGAACAGGTGGTTATTGGTTGAATATTTTCAGGTAATGGTTTAACAACCTATCATAATTGTTCTTGATAAGGTTCCAAAAAACTCTTTAATTTGTTCATATGCTATCAATTGATTATATACAACCTTTTCCCATATTCAATCTTGATTGGACATATTTAAGTTCAAACTTATTTATCACATCCTATAAAAAATTCATATCATCCTATATGGAGTTCTTGTTTTGCTTTGGTCTTCCTATAACTCTTGTACAAAAATGCATAATGTGATTAATCTACATACATATGAATTAATTGGTTACATCGCATGATTTATATCATTAATCATGTAGTATATTTTGGACACACAGACATACAACTTGGATTCAATATGGATCTCAAATACAACTTGGATTCTATATACATATGAATGTGATACTTAGAACTAACTTAAATTTGGAATCTAAAATGAACCCAAATCTCAATCCATTTGTTATAAATAAAATTTTAGGGAAACAATGTCCAGTGCAACTTTGATAATTTTAAGGCACCTTTTTATCTATATTATATTCTTTGTTTAATGTTATAGTGCATGTTGTTGGTCCGGCAGAGGAAAAACCCTAGAACCGCCATTGGTTCCTATTTCTCTGGATGTCTAAATAAGCTCTCTATTATGCTAAAATTTGGTCCAGCTCCTCGGTATCTTTTTAAAAAACTTGAAGTGCTGATTAGGTAGTAACATTGTTATGCTAAAGTCTGGTTCAGTAGGTGTCTTGTTAGAACCTCAACTTTATGTTGGCTAAGCAAATATTGTTGATCTTGAATAAATCAAACACCCAATTGGAGTCATTCTACAAATCAAAACTCTTCTAAACTTTAATTTTCAAATTAATTTGGTATTTTAGAACCAGTAACACATTCTAATGGTTTCTGAATATCAGATTAATCTTGATGCATTTATATCTTCCAGCATTACAAAGATACAGATTGACAAAAGCTATGATCAACCACATGAACTACAACATTTTGCCCAAACAGACCAGATCAACTCACAAAAGTAGACCAACCAATGGAAATAGATCAAGTATCACTAGTGCTAATGGTTTTGGCTCAGGTTTGTAGCCCTTGGAATGGGAATCTGATGCAAATCATTCGACTTGGTCCCACTTCTGCCCTGGACAACTTTAAAAAGACCCTTCAGACTGAAGATATAAGGAATCCGAATTGGATCGAACAACTAATAAAAATTAAGGATTAAAGATATTTAATAATAATTGCCAAAACATGATATAAAAGCATAAGAACTATAGATTCATAATCTCTTTGATTTTCATGCCATGGTTTATTTACATATGTTGAATGAAATAATCCCCCATATTTCCCCAAATTATCTAGCAAATATTTCAAACCATGAATTACTTGAAGTAAACAACCAGCATCTTATAAGTTGTAATATTGAAGATTTTCCAGAAACAATAGCACAGAGTTTTCAGTGCCTCACTCTGCAGTTCAAGTCATCCAATCTGGTATCCTTTAGAACTAGTTATATAAAGGCGTGCAAGGGTCCACATCCACAGAACAGCACTGAATAATTCAAATTATTATTCAGCCTATCACTGCAAAGCAAGGGAGCACCTTTTAATGCTTCAATGTTCCTATTTAAATTAAAGTAAGCAGATCCCATAGCAGCTTGTGTAGCACGCTGCGTACATCTAAGTATCATACATCTCACATTGGTTAGGATCCATGATACCTACTAAGCTTGACCAAAATCCAGCCTACTAAGTAGGAAACACATCAAAACTAAAGTAGCTCAAGGCTCAAGTGACCTTCTTATGATTACTCTCGTTTATGTTTTCTCCTTCTTCATGATCATTTCTGAAACATGCCTCTTATGTTAATGTGGCCATATAATCACTCCCACTTGAACCACCACCTTTACAACTGCACACTGAAACAACAATATTTATCAAGCACTTGATAAACTCTCACGAACTGATGAAGCAGAAGTTGTAACGACTAATGCAGAACCAAGTGATTCCAACACTGCTTTGAGTGGTGATAAAAATGTTATAAATTTAACCTCTGAAGAGCAACAGATCATTCTACAAGGTGAAAAATCCTATTGCTCAAATCATATACAAATTACCCTTCCAAAAGAGATTGTCAGAGACTGGACCATTAGTTCACTCAAACAATGTGTCATCGATATTTGTCAATGACCACTGGAGACTTGGATTATCTTTCAGTAGTAAGTTTTGAACCTGTAAGACAGCATCTTCAGCAAAAGCTTAATTGTTGTTCACTAACATTTCGTTGATGTGATGAGCCTAACATTCTAAAACATGTTTTAACTTCTATCATGTACTGTAACAAGCAGGCTTTCTATGTATTGGTAAAGCATCAATCTGGAACTCTAGACCTTCTAAAGACAAGTTCATCCTTTGTCCAGTTCGACACAGTCCATTGAGGGCAATCTGCATGTCTGTAGCACTATAATTTTGCTGGTCTATAGCATGAAGCATATTGCAACTCACGCATTCATCTGGTGACCTCTCTTCAGAAGCTCAACATTTCATGATGACCTAGATTTCTGTAGGAATTATCCTGACACCCTGTAAAGGTTAAGGTTTTAAAGCACCATCTCATCTTTACAGCCAGACGGATATAATTTTGACCATCTTCTAGTTGTGATGCAAAACTTATGTTTCTCCAAAAGAATTCTCATACTTTGTCACTATATTCATAACAGTGCCACCACTAAACATATACTCCTTCCAATTCTAAGACATCACCCACGTATCAAGCCTTCTTCATTCACCCTATATGGAGATCAAACTCATGCCAGGATCACGATTACAGGACATGCTGTAATTTACGATAATAAAGCCAAAGCATAACCAGCTAAAATCTATGTCTGTGGGGCGATGGGAGAAGGGAAGGAAGAATAACAGTTTAACAACTGTGCCAACATAAACAACAAGGCTCAGATATCCCAAGATTACTATGATAATTTAAAGAAATAAAGAAGAAAAGATTAAAATTCGAGACTAGCTCGGTCTAATCAGAACAAAATACCGCCGAAAGTTAATTGAAAACAGACCAGAAGCAACCTAGCAAAGCAACCAAACCCATCAACATCTATCCAAGAAAGAACACAACTTCGAGTCCAGACAGACCCAGATCGGGAAAAGAAGAAACCGAGAGATCGAATTAATTTGACTTACTTGCTGAAAGCTATACGCCGGCGTGGTCTCCGCCTGGCCCTGCTCCCTAAAGATATCGATATCCCAGGAGACATCGGGGAGGACGACGTCGCCGTCGTCGGAGATCACGAAGTCCCTGGTGCGTCCCTCGTCGACAAGCACGAGCCGGGAGCCGGGGGCGCCCTTGCAGTAGAGGAGGCGGGTGTCGGAGGTAACATCGAAGCCCGGCCGAGGGCCTGGACGGCGTTAGAGAGTGTCGCGATCAGCGCGTTGGAGCTCGCCGGCGGCAGCTGCGAACTCTCCATGGGAACCGGTCGGGGACAGGAAGGGCTTGCTCTCATCTCTCCGGTGGAAGTGGGAACCTCCGCATCTCTCGTTATTAATACAATTAACAATTATTATTATCGTTGAGATCGAAGAACGGAGGCGGGGAACAAGG
>KE505264.1:110036-142856 GCA_000441515.1 Elaeis oleifera
TGTGTTTGTTCTTGCCTTCTTCCCTCGAGTCGACCGGGCTTCCAAGGCAGACAGGACAGAGAAAGAAGGGGAATGGACGGATCTCCGGTGGGGGCTTTTGACCGATGCGATTGATTGATTGTAATAAAAAGACGCGTTTTCTAAAGGGGGATTAGGAGTTGACTGGTCCATCGATCAAACTAAGCTCGTGATACTTTATCTTTCTTTGCAACCTGTCTGCCTGTAGCGTCCATCTGCCGTCGGCTAGCACGCAAACTCGATGTTCCACCATCACCTAAGTCAAAAGGAGATATTAATATATCATAAAAAAATGTATACTGCCAGGGGAGTAGTAGTCAAATTGGATCGACAATTTCAACCGGTTCAACCTAACTTGTGAATTCCTCCTCGACCCTTTGCTTTCTGACGTTGATCTCCACGTCTGACAGAGTAATTTTACTGGGGAAGGATATGGACCATGGTAGCATTTTTCGTTTGGGCAATTATGGACCGTGGGAGCGTTTTGTGTTTCGGACATTGCGAGAACCTTCCCCCGTAGCCGCTGATACCGACCACGATAGATCGAGAAGAAGAACATACATTGCCGTCCCCGAATAAACCACAAAATCACGTCTCTTAAGGTGAGAGGTGATTAAATTGGAAGAACCAAAACGGTAGGGAAGCTCTAGTGCAATGACACTGTCAAATTTGATATTCATTATTAAAGACCAGTTGATGGAAATACGATTAATACGGTTACACAATATGATTCACAGGTACGAGCATCCAAAAGTTCCCGATGCAAGTACTCGGGTTGCTAGCAACTATGTTTTGCGCTTTATCTGTTAGAATTTTCTTCTTCTCGGTTAGAGAGTGAGAAAAATATATATCCCTTTTTGCCCTTTCATTATGGGGCGTTCCTTCGCTTGCTGCGAAGACAAATCTAAGTTCCTGTTTCACCAAACACCACCAACACAACAGATCTTCGGCCCTGGTGCTCTGAGATTTTTCTGTTATGAAGACTGCAACCCCAGAAATTGGCTGGTCACAAGGGATTTGGGAGAATCAGTCAAATGTAAACACAGTATCGTTAGTACCTCTTCATGCTGTGTTTTATCACACGAATAACGCCAAGAACTTCGAGAGTATCCATCCAATCCAGTAACCTCTGCAACTCTTTACAAAATAAGCATATACATCACCCATAGCCCAATTTGGTTTCAAATACAGATGTCCGATGAACATGCACAATCCACGAGATACTGTTATGGTCTATCATTAGGTTTCATGGTTACATTTACATATTTCTTCAGACCGCTCAACTGGACCCACCAATAAACTAGATGCTTAGGTAGCATCATCTTCAAGGTTGTTGACCCGTTCGCATTCATCTATCCATTCGCTGTATCTGTAACACATGAACTTGTATCAGAACTTGTACTGGCATATTTATAAGTAGGATTAAATAAGAATCTGCATATAATATGTGCATGGTAATCCTACTTACATGTCTATAGGCTCCGTCAGCGCTGCAAATGAAGAAAATAAAAACAGAGGTTAGTCAGAATATTCCTGCGAATCAACAGAGAGTTGTAGTAGAAAATTGACAAAATCAAGGTTAGATGTGAACCATGCGAATCTCATAATCTATGATAATAATGTTTTCTGTCTCGTTATATTATTCTTTTTAGTCACCTCTAACAACTAGTTATGGAGTCTGGACTGTGGGTAGGGCATAAAGAAGGCCAGACCTATATCAATCAGAGTCCAAAGTCGACATCAGAATGGACCTGGACTAGTACCAGTTAGAGCATTTCCTTCCTGCTCCAACTGCATACGGGTCATCATATACATTTTAGAGAAGATTGACAATTTTGATAGAAAGTAAGATGATCCACCAAAAATCAAGACTATCAAATGATGTCAGTCCGCCGGTAGATCAACCTGCCCCTAATATGCTTGGCCAGAACCAGTTTCAATTGGGCGATCTGAACCGCCCCATAACCCTATGGTCAAGGTGGACAAAGGATTCCCCAGCTAAAGTCCAATTCAAAACTCATATGGAATTTGGCCAGATGTGCCGGGATATTTTAGAAGACGGTCTCTGTATAGGATATTTACAACCTAAAATGGACAAAGACAAACTACAAAGTATTCACATCTGATAGCTGAGACAGCATGAGCCCTAGCACATACGAGAGCCCAGATATGGTTAGTATTAGAACTTACACTTGAAAATGCACTAAATTTCATGTTTAACAAAAAGAAGATACAACATCTAACAAAATTATAAGCCGGTTACTCACAACAACTACGAGCATACATAGCTTCTGCTGATCCTTAGAAATAGTCGCACCATGAAAATGTTTGGTGGTGCAAACTCAAAACCCTGAACCTTATTAACCTCTGTTTATAACAAGCTCCCAGCCACTAGTTATGAACGTACCTGTGATAGTGGTGCTGAAGCTTTCTTGGCAAATCCTGCATGTGGCTTCACCAATCAAATTCTTCATATCACTGAAAATAATTGGTTTCTAAGTGTGATTGAAATTAAAATATAAATAAGATCGATAAGCAACTGACAGCACATCATCAAAATATACCATGTAAAGAACTAATAACAATCATGCATCCTGACTATTTTGAGATAATGTGAAAATTAAAAAGTACTACAAGAACAGAAATCAATAAAGAAGGTGAAAGAGTGACTATTGTTGATTATAGAAGAAATCCTATGCTTCTTCAACTGTTGGATACTTGGATACGTCTAGACATGAGAGCCAATAAACAATTCTGCTTCTTGAATCTGGTGCTAACCCCTAGTCAATCATACCTGCCAGGGAAAAGCTTACCAACAAACAAAAGGAGTCCAACATAGGGAAAAATCAGTTCACCTAACTAGGGATGGCAATGGATTGGTTATCGATCTGGTAGGCCATTAACCATACCCATCCCGTACTTACCTCGAGGTGAGGCAGGGCAGGGCAGAGCAGAGCAGGTAGATTTAGACAGAGTGAGTTGGACAAATCGGGTTGGTAAAGCTCCAAAATCCTTTTTTTTGGGCATACAAATCTTTTTTATTCTTTTTGCTTTGAGGAAGGAATTTGTGAAGAGTTTTATATATCCAAATCAGGTTCGGGATGGGTTTTACCATTGCCAGCACCTACCCCGAATCAGCAGCGAATCAGTAAAACCAGCCCCATTAGGGTCAGATCGGGTTTGGTACCCGATGGGCAGAGTAACTTGCCACCCCTACACCTAACTAGACTAAGTGACTGTCTGATATGTTTTACAGATAAATAACAGCAGATGAATAGCAAACAAGGAAGACATTCCAAATTTTCAAGTGTACTCTAGCCCATCAAATGGATCAAAGATGATTATGCATACATGCGACATTCAACGCTGCTTCCATGGTTGCAGAAAGGGCAACAAAATACAGTATCAAGCTTATCCATTCGCTTCCTTGGAGGTGGCTTCGCCCTTGACTTCCTCTTCCCCATGACTCAGCTTCAACTCTTTGACTGAATCAGTAACTAAAGCTCAATTAGTAAGTAATCAGTTGTCTTCTCCATGAATCAGTAATTAAAGATCAACTAGTTAATTCCAGTAAGTATAATGCTTGGCAATGACAAATAAGATAACTTCTTATTATGCATTCAAGCAAGATTTCAAAATTAATAAATAAATAAAAGGAAAGAAGAAACACAGCAAAATTTAAAGAATTGCTGAGATACACATCCATAAATATCATAATAATGCATGATCTCTTAATTGAATATTCCGTGCATATCAGCATGTGAGACAGAACCTAACATAGCAGAGATACTTTCATGAACCAAGGATTCATGAATCCATCAATGCATACTACTTTTAAACTTTACAAATTATTACTTGTTTATCACTCCTTAGCTAATAGAAGTACATAAATAATGTCGTAATCAATACAAACACATTTGTCAGGCAGTGCCACATCAAAATAAATGTGTGCATGCACCATAAACAATTTATCTTAAGAAATAGCATTTATGAAGACTGCCATGATTTTGACAATGAGGTATATCTCCTTAGAACCCAAGGTTGCAAAAATGTGATGATGGGTGTAAACATTGTGTAAAAAGTTCCTTCCTAATTGGCCATCTAACCATCAAGTAATGCTGCAGCTCTAGCATGAGAGAACAGCACGTCTCCAAAGCCTTGACATGCACTGAAGAAGGCTAACCTGTTGAAATCAGATAGGTTAATTTTTAATTTCAAGATGTGTTGCATTCTTGTGCATTAAGAAGACAAAATAAGAGCAAGTTTTAACATTTGCAGCATCTCTTAATCATTTGCTAACCAATCAGATCTTGGTTCTGCCTGCAAAAACTTGGTCTTGAATCCATTCAAATATATTGAACACATAAGAATTCAGAAAATGGATCCACAGAGAAGCTAGTTACCATCTAACTACCTCAGACAGGTTATTTTAAATTAATGAAGTATGAGTACAGGATGAACAAGTCCCAGGAAATCTTCATTCTTTGAGATTAGGTCAAATTGAAGCTCGTGTAAGCAAAATGGAGTTACCGGTCAGACATTTATCCAACCAGAACCAGGCTTTTCATTCGTTCAACACAGCATTAACTTGGAAATTAGCTGAAAGCTGCTTATATCAACAAATTTTACAGTAGGTAACTGTTTGATATAAGAATTCACTAAAATCATGCTATTTATCTACATAAGGACCATTTGGCAACTATTCCCCAGGCACAGAGCTTCTTTATTACATCAAAGAATGCGTTCACTTCGTTTACTTCAATGGTAGAAATATAATTTCTTAATGCAAATGGTTACTTCCCAGACCAAGCAACTGCCCTATTAAAAATATTTCATTTGATAATGAGCCACAGAATGGAGTTACCAGTAGGACATTTATGCAACCAGGACCAGGCTTTTCATTCAGCAGGCGTGTGGGGGGGAGGGGAGTGGTGGGTGGGGTACATGCAAACAATAACATTATATACATATAATGACAAGACAGAGGAGCTGGTGTAGGCATGTAGGAAAGCCCAACATCCCATATATAAAGATTCAGCAGTGTATGTACTAATTAGTTGTAGAAAATCTTTATCTATTACCTTCTTTTCCTGCTAATATAGCAAGAATTATTATGACATCTTATATAGTGCATAGGAATCAAATAGCATAATGACCACATCAGATACAGGAGATGGTTACAATTTTGAAGAAGTTTATAAATATTGTAGTGAAATGATTTGATAAAACAAAATCAGGCATGTTTAGTTTATAATCATGTGATGCGTGATTTATTTTGAATCTGAGCATGGATAAAACATAAAGGAAATGTGCACTTCAATAGACCAGGCATACAGTCATGCCCATGAAATGGGCCAACCAGCTGAGAGTTCCCACCCCTTCTCTTAGAAGACTGGCAGTATCCTAAATTGGATTCCTCAGTCGCTGAGTAGCAAAAAATTGATGCCACTCTCAGGTGAATTTTGGCCACTTCATGCTGCTAAGGAATTTAGTTGAAAATTACAGGTCTACATGGTAAAGAAGAACACAAAATATATTCATATTTTACTTGAATAGAAAGATGTCAAGTCATTTTTATGGTTTTTTAATGGAGCTATATTTAGAATAATAACAACCTTGCAGCAGCTTGATTAAGGAATTGTAGGTAGATTTTTGTCTCTCTGGTTACAATTCAAAGATTTGCCTACTGGAGAATGAGTCCAATTCCTTTCCCATTGACACCTCAACTCAACAATGCTAATTTACAATGTTTTCTTTTTCAATGTTTGCGCTCAAACTTAAGATTCAAACATCCTGACTAAAACCCCATATCAAGTTTAATATGCTGCTTGCTAAGCTCTGAAACTTAGTCTCCAGCATCTTCTACCTAGGAGAATGCACCCGCTTCAGAATCTTCCGGCACCTCAAACCTGCATATGCTTCCTAAGTACTTCCTTACTAGAAATTTCCTAAAACATCCACCTCTCTGCATCTGCACCCACATTTGCTCCGATACTAACACCCAATTCTGGCAACTAAGGTCTCAAATTCCATGATATGGATTCCCAGATAAAACATTAGACGGGCAAAATCAATTGTATCAAGATTTTCTAGAACAAATAAACGAATGTTATCTCAGCTAAATAAAGAAAGGAAACCATCAGAGAGCTACAAGATAAGACTGAAGCTAAAATGGGATCACATGTTTACCCAAAAAAAAAAGATCATGAAATTATATTTGTAACAAGGTGGAACAAAAACTCCCAATCCTATTTCCAGTCGTCATAAAATGTTTCACAAGAAGATATATCGGAAAATATTAAGATAGGTGCAATCTCTTTTACCAAGCTCTGACAACAAGAGGATCTAAGACATTATGTTCCATAGCCAACGATCTCAGTTCGTTAGGATGACAAAATATCAACCAATGATCATAGCAATTTAGTTTGATCTCAGTTCGTTAGGATGACAAAATATCAACCAACGATCATAGCAATTTAGTTTGAGCAATTGGCGGATTGGCATCTGTACTTTCAGTAAGCCACTTGATAACCAGAAATTTCAACAAAAAGCTGCAACTACCAATCCAACTCTAGAAACAAAGGCGGATGTTTAAAAGATCAGCTAATACGGAATAAGAAGGCAATATTAAAATGAATTCCTTGCATTACATAGTACACAATAAGCTCCCTCCTCATACTGTTCCCCAAACATCGGTATCTCTCTTTTCCAGAAACTTTTTCATTTCCCTTATGAGCAAAGCTCAAACTTGTACAAAAAATATCACCAAATATTTTATTATCAACCAGTGAAGAATGTCATGATTGTATCCAAACCTACCAAGCGGCAGCTCAAAACAAATCAAGACAGCAAAGGAAATCATTGGCACCAATTCATAGTGTGGAGCTAGAAAAGGATTAAAACTAATGAAGGTTGGAAAGAATCTTAAAAATCTCCTTTGAAACCCTAAATTTAGATTATAGTAGAGAATTATCAACAGAAATTACAAGGAAAAAAAAACTGAAGACTCCGCAAACCTTTTAATTTTTTTAAAAAGATAACCCTAGGTTAGCCGATGGTCAAGAATCCATCCGGCTCACAGAAACCCTAGAAAGGAGACATGAGATTGGGCAAGAATACGATGAAAGAACGCCAGAAAAGAGAGGAGGAAACAACTCAAAGCCTTACCCGAGTGATATCGGCCGACGATAAGGACGACAAGAGAAGGGTTTATGCACCAGCGGCGAAACGAGAGGCCCTCTCTCGAGCTCCAGGTGATATATATAAGGGAGGCGATCGCAAGATTCCACCGGTCCCCGTTGGTTAACATGATCAGACCGGATGATCTAGACCGTCCTCCATCTGGCCCGGAACACATCCGGTCCAAGTGTTCTTTTCGGACCGGACCTCACCGCACGGCTTCGCCTATGATGACGTGCTATTGCCAAGTTGTGGGATTTGTCTTTTTACCACGCTAAAGCAGTTCGCAGTGGCAACTGGCCGGATCGGATATAAAAGGGTCGACACGGAAAACTTCAAAATTAAATTTATTTTATTTATTAAATTAATTAAATTTAAATTTAAACCTATCATATTTAATAAATAAATTATTCAATCCAACTAACTTAATTTATTTATTAAATAAATAAATAATCTATCTAATCAAATTAGATTTTAATTTAAAATAATTAAAAAAAATTATCAAAAAAAATTATTGATAAAATTTTTATAATCAAATTGATCATGAAAAAAATTATGTATCGAACATGCTTCGAAAATATCTATTAAAAATTAATAATCATATAAATTAAATATTAAAAAATAATAATAAATTATAAAAATATTTGAATAATGTAAATAAATATTATATAATTATTTTTATAAATATCTTAATATATATACCTGATAGAGATTATAATTTTTTTTTTTTGATCGATTTGATTATAACAATTTTTTAAATTCATGGAAACAAGTGCCCGTCGCTTTGGGATGGCTCTCGCAACTACCCAGCCTCCTTTCATATCCGTCCTCCTTCCGCCTGGTCACCGTCAACCCAGAGGTCCTTGTCTACAGCGGCTGTCCCAGAGACTCCTTCAGCCTCTCTACCATCAAGGTCTTCATCCCCGCCTTCGTAGCTGTGGCTGCCTCGCCATCGACATTATATACAACGTATGAAAGAAAGAAGAAGCAAAGAGAGATGTTGTATATATATTTAGGAAGACATCGCCACCACTACAAGCAACTTTCAGGATTCTTTAAAACTAATCATAGACCACAAAGAAAAAAGGAATTAAACAAAAGAAAAAGAGAGAGAGAGAGAGAGAACCCTCCCCACCGCCTATCTCTTTGCGATTGCATCTTCTCCGACAAGTACTGCTTGCCGACGAGAAGCCTCGTCTTATCGGTCGGGACTCCATTGCTCTCCCCATCTCTCTTCTTGTTCCTCCTCCTCATGGACGTATTCACCGATTGAGCCGTCTCCGGCATCGACTATATCAACATAAGGAACTAAATCTTGTCTTTCTTGAGCACGGCATTGGATGGCAACATCACTGCCTTGGGACGACGCCATCCTCCGACACAGCCGAAGGCGGCTTCTAAAGCACGTAATTGGGGTACAATCCAGGAGAGGGCAACCCATTGCACACTTCATTAATGTCTATGGCCTCTTATATCATAAAACTAATTGAGAAAAATATTACACAATAGCTAAACAAAAACGCAAGCGAGCAAAATAAAATCCAATATCTCCTATAAATCATTGCCAGGCCCTGCATCATGATGCGAGTGAAACCAATCTCTCTTACATGGTGGATTAGCGGTGGCTGCAATAGATTCTCCAGTACGAACAGACTAATGAAAAGAATCAAAAAAGTTGATTTTTAGATAATCGCTAGAATTAGAAATAGTGTATCGCCAAAAATTTCTCCATTGCTGCAAATATCAAGGCCTAAAATTTATAATATTATAGGTGCTATTATTCAAGCATCGTCCTCGTCCAAACTGGGCCATTAGGTTTGCCTGAAAACTTATCTGGGCCATCAGCTAGCCCACTTGCAATCTGCTGCACGCCTACACTGGCACTTCACTAGGGGGATGGACTAGAACCATGAGACGAATAAATGGTTCGGTGAAGCTTGTTCTCAGACAAATACAAAAGGTGGAAGAATCCAGCAAGAGGATTTAAGATCCAGACAAACCTATCTCTGTTCCATTTTCGGAGCACAATCCAGGAGACTGAGGATTTAAGATCCAAGTCCTTGGAGAAATCTGTTTATCCAACGAACCCAATCAAGAGCATTGTGATTCGATGGACCAAGGGGTGATACCTCAGTGTCTGTCCAAAGTGGTAACGAAGAACAAACTCAGCATTCCCCAACATGCAAGCTCCATTTGGATTGCGGAGAGTAGATTACAGTCGAGCAGTTGGGGAAAAAGAACAACTACTTCCATCCCCTAATATAAATGTTCTCATACGATTTACAAGGAGCCCATCTCAATATAAATGCCTAAATGTGGAGATAATATGACTCTCTTTTGTTTATCTGGTTTGTTTGTCCGGAGAATTGATCAATATAAACGCCTAAATGTAGAGATGATATAACTCATGCGAAGAATCAAGTATAGTTGGTATATAATAAAGACTGTAGGCCAAGCCAATGAAAAGCGTTAGTATTTTGAGGAGATTAAATAGGGAGAAATTATTAAGGTGATTATTTTCCACAACAGTACTGTTGAGATGGTTGCAGCTGCCGTGGTATTTATTATAGATTAAGTCTATCTAATAATTTTTTTTTATAAGGTGTGTAGATAAATTACTGAAAATATCTAATTGCCACTCAAGGTGGTTGAAGACAAATATAGATTCTAAATTGTATTATAGTTAGAAATAACGAAGGCAAAAAAGTTTTCTCTATTTTGCATTCACGTGATTGGGGTAGTATATGTACAATAGGTGAACGTAGGAGCCCCTTGATCGTGTGATCAACTAGATGTGTCATTCAATAATTGAAAGGTTATTTACAGGTCAAGAATACCTAACATGCAGGGCCTCCAGAATCTAAATATTGTACAATTTGAAATTCAGAATTTCAAATTCCAATTTTGAGTATACATTTGTCTTCACAAGAAAAGATCTTGGTGACACCATCAAGATGGTTGATTCCTTACATAGGCGAAGTCCCACGCATTCTTCTTCGCCGTTGAGAACGAAAAAGGCGCAAATCAAAGCTCAATTAATCGTCTTCAGCTGCCAGTCAACGGGTACCGGTTGGATTATTTTACTATATCTTCTGCATCCACTTGATCGAATTATATATCTTTTATCCAGCAAACGCAACTAGAAGACTTTCTCTGGCGCATTGCCGGATGAATGATTAAATTTTTGACGAAGATGAACGTTGTTTTTTTTCTTTTTTTTTTCAATCTTTTTTTGACAAAAGGGATCAAAAATAAATAAATAAATAACACTTTTTCATGACGTAAAGCAATTGCCAATGGGCTTTGACTTGTACGACCGTTGAGAAAATGGTGGATAAACCTGCAAGAAGATGCAGCGCATAATTTAAAAATCACTTCTCACAAAAAAAAAATAAAATAAAATTTACCTGATTAATAAAGTCTGAATGCGGTCAATGACGGTCACTGATTTCTTGTGATCAATTTAATCTAGTTTGGGCATATTTAACATACTAATTTGGGATGCATCATGCATACATCCTATGTATCCCATCTCTAAATAGCCTTCGAGATTGCACGCATTTAAATTTTATTTATCAGCAAGTGCTACTTGCAATGGCGCTCACCGCTAGTCATGAGCTAGAAATTTTTTCTTGATTGTGGGCACTTATTATCAAATAGGTGTTTGCCTTACATATCAAATTGCTCTCTAAAAATGGACTATTTATGAATAATATGGCTAATCTGGGTAACATTTTGTCCATCAACCATTGTTGCATGATTAAATTAGATTGATTGTTAACCATGCTTGTATCTTGGTTGGGTTTATTTCATTTTGATGGTATTATGCTTTCTTTCTTTATTTTTTCTCTTTCTTTCTTTCTTTTTAATTTTTGCCTCTCCATGGGAGAGGGGTTGGTATGCTAGATTTGTCTAACTCTATATCTATAAAAAAAACTTGATAACACAAGGAACAAAAATACAATAAAGCTCAATTTTGTGATTTATTTTGCTAAGCTTCTAGCATAAAATTTTAGTTTCCAATTACGTGGCAATCTATCTCCGGATTAAAACATTTCCCTATATCATTGCCAAATCTATGTTGTGATTTTCGTTATAATCTTGAATGTATAAATTTTGGAAATAATTTTTGAAAGAAATATTTCTCATTAATTCAAACGAATCTCAATTTAATATGTGCTCCAAATTAGTCTAGATATATTATGCCCACTTTTTTTTTTTTGTAGAAAATCTCCTATGAGTTCTCTCACGCTCTCTAAATCCCGTGCAATGAATTTTATCAAAAAAAAAATTCTATCAAAATACAAAATATCTTTCAAAATGTCAAGACAGATATCATTTTGATGTAAGATCCATACTTAGATATGCTGGATAATAAAGATCAATCTGTAATACTATTAATCTTTCGATAAGTATATCAAATAGTCAACTCATTGGAACGAAGAAAAACCGCAGATGCTGCAAAAAAAAAAGAATGAGCGTCCAGACTCTTTTTTTCCGAAAATATGCTATGGACTCTCCCATGCCGTCAAAATCCCACCTACGAGAATTCCAATCCTACCGGCTATCGCAAGCCAGCTAGCATTTATGCGCACCTACCATCGATCCAACGAAGCTGCTTTCCAGATGACATTGGAGTCAAAGCCAGCTAAATCGTTGTCAGGAATAATCTATGGCGATCGTTGATGGTGTCACAATTGATTACACGGTTTGGCTTTCGTGGCCCAACCTTTGCCTTCCGCGTGTTCCATGCCCAAAGATTAGGATAGATGCTGGTTTGTTTAGAATTTAATAATATTAAAAATAATTTACTTGAGATCATTCAAATTTATGATATATCATTATATTTATATAATTATTATTTAAACATAATTGATATAAAATTTTGAATATTACTAAACATAATTGGAATTTTCCTGCATAGTTGGGACAACTGCTGGGGTTTGCAATCACTGGTACTCACACTAGGAAATAGTTTTGTAACATGAGGTCTGCTTTAGACCATCTTCACAATCACACACAAAAAAAATCCTCTTAAAGTTATTGAACCTCTTGGAGGCTTTTATTCTGTATTTTCATTTGTTTCATTCTCCATTCTTATTGTGACCTTGGTAATGATTGGAGGTCGACTGTTTCGCATCTCCTTATTTTTTATCGATTTTAATGATTTTGGCTGCTTTCAAGAAACGTGAAAGGCATGTGCTCAAAACTTAATTTGTCTCTCACACACTTGATGAAAAGTTATGGTACGAACCAATAGTTGGTACAAAATAAATGAGACCCATTTGCAGTGAGGAATGGTTGAATGCAATATAAAGTTGCAAGTTACCAGCATATCATGACAGAAGACTGCTCTAATCACATGGCAGCATAACAAGACAATTTTCAAAGAACTAGTGTCATATGTAAGAAGAAGAACTATCAATGTGATGTCCCAAACAAAGTGTGTTTCTCATCCCAAAAAAAATGCAAACAGTTTCATGAAGATGTGATATTGCAACCAAAATGAGATCGCCTGCAATATAAACCATTAAGATGACCGGTTAGCTTTGTCCATCTTCAATTCCTTGTGACACTTGTTCCCAACAAACATTGCACCTTGAACCTATGAAAGCTAAACCAAATCCTGCTGTATAAATTTTGTTTTAGTTTGGTGAATCCTTCCAATACAGTCCTTGTTAGGCACATGCTCTTGTCCCTCTGTCAATGAAATCTCGTACATTATCTTGCACTCAAATAATTTATCTGAAATCCTTTTAAGACATTTGCTTAATCCTTCTGCACAAACGAGTCATATTTCAACACAAGCCTTCTCAAATCCCCTCCTGCAACTTCCAGAAATGCCATCCTTAAAAATATACATCTTTCTCCTCCCAAATGTTTCATCTGTTTTTCCTGCATGTCTATGCCCATCTCAAATCAATGTTTCCACACATTATCCCGCTTTATTGCCAAATACCATAACACATGTAGCATTTATAAAATAAGATTAAGAGTGAAAAAATGATTCAATTGATCAAATAAGACAAGTCGCCAGGCTATAGATATGGCAATGCAGTCATTAATCAGTCAATTAAAATTCATCAAACAAGTCGGAAGCAGAATTTTATGTACAGTCAAAGAACTCATGCTATTTACTTGCTTCTAAGCCAGTTCTCTTGAAGGTAAACTAAAACAAAGAAGTTCAAACCCAATTATTTCATTATTTACTAATTATTTAAGTAGGAAGTAAAGAAATGGATTTACCTTCCGATCATAACCATACCAAAGCAAGTGTTGCTTTGATAAATGAACTGGTAAAAGAAGTGTTGTATCCCGAACAAACAGTACAGGTCCCAGCTGAATGAGGAAGAGAGGTGAACTCTCATTTCCTGAGGTTGAACCACCTTGTGATGCCTCTACTCTCCACAGGTCTCCCCTTGCAACCAAGGAACTTTCCATGCCATGAGTTCTACTGTCATATGTTGATGTGATATTAATGATGCTCTGCATTGGACAATATCATACATCAAAACTTAAGGTGGTAATAGGTTCTATATCATGAAGTATCTATGAATAATTCTGTGCTAAATAGCATTAATCAAAACATTATTCACCTCCAGAAGCAAGCTGCAAACCGCAAAAGAGGTGTTCATATTCAAATAAATTGTAAATATATCATTGGTAACACATAAGCAGTAAAAGAAGTTCATAGCATGATAACTAATGCATTGAACCAATGCATGTGAACAACAGCAAGAACAATCAAATCAGCTAACAAGAAGTATCCTAAAAACACAAGCTGCATTTCAACATGGTTTTCATCCTAAATGAACAATAGGGCAAGTTATGTTATGCGTGACACACACAACAGTTAATGAAGACACCTCAGCTTGCCAGACAATGAAAAAATAGAGATTCCGCATCCGTTAAAATATAGAAGAGCTCAAACTTTGGAGGCCAGAGGAATTCTGCAGGAAATATGATCAAAATAATAAATTTCTGCATCAACAATAATGCAAAATATGAATCACAAGATCGACCTCCTTCTCATCCACACATTCTTTTCCTCCTACAAATCCAAAAATAAGGCTTCCTTATCCCAAACTTGCCCTCCAAGCAAACCTATGGAGCAATCTGTGGCATCACGTACACAGTGAGACTGAGAATATAGTTTTCACAGTCTTTTGGCTCATGTAGAGGAATCTAAAGCAATCGCCTTGAACATTTTATCATGCTCTTGGGTCTTTAGCAGGAACTAAATCCTAAACTGTCGCTATTTAGTCTTCTGAGCCACCTGGGAAATCCAAGTCCAAATGTCATACAAATGCACCGTCTTCTACAAATTTGAAAAAGGTGTGGTTGAAGCATGTGCTACAATCCTTTTACAACAGGAAGGATTAAGTTTAGATACTCTTTTCTTATCATGCATTTGGGGAATGGTATCAAAGGGCAATCACCCACCACATACGAAGTCATCATAGGTTCCCTTAATACGCTCGAGAAATGAGAAGACATGGTGTTTACTTGAGAGAAAAAAGATTCATCAGCGAAAAAAAAAAACCAGCAAACAGAAATAGCTTATGAATACTGCGAGATTGAGAATAATAATTTAAAGAAGCAACAATTTTACCCGCGGCCTTTTCAGATGCCCCGAAGCTTTAGCATCGAGTCCCAACCCTCTGCATCGCCCCATTCATCCGAGCTGCCAGCGGCTGCCCCCTCTGAGAAATCCGGATCTCCAAACCGCTCCACCGCCAGTCCCAGCACCTTCCCACCACCACCGCGCCTCTCAGCTGCCGGCAGAACGGCCGCAACCGCCCCGCCCTCGTCCTGCCGGAACGGCACCGGCAGCTGGCGGAAGAACTGCTGCACGACACCGTTCAGGAAGACGCCGAACTCCGCCCCAGCCTGGCCGAGACGACTCCCGATGTCAAGGATTGTGGAGACGCCGCCGGCGGCGAGATCGGGCTGGCCGGGGACGTGGAAGGTGGGAGGTCGAGGTCGAACGGCTTCTTCAGGGGGGAAGGCCAGGAGAAGGCGGGGGGGCTCATGTGGGATTGGATCAGGCCGGTGAGACCCTGGGCGAGGCGGTCGGCGAGGTCCTGGCCATGGCGCTGGACCTCCTCCCACGCTTCCAGGGATCTCTCGACGGACATCGATGGCGGCCGCCGGAGCTACGGTTTCTCGGTCGATAAGGGGGACGCTAGGGTTTTGGTGGGGGAGTGGACAAGAGGGGTCGGAGATCGGCCGGAAGTTTGAGACGAGAGAGAGTGACCTCGGCCAAGAAAATTGGATGGTGGAACCGGTTGCTCTGTTGTTGTCAGTTGCCGCTCGCGCTCCTCCGAGTCTGTGGACTGATGAGGGATGAACGAGAGGAAGCGGGCCAATACAAGGCGGTGACGGACCGACGGGTATCTTGTAAGTTATAAGTACGTTTCCTCTGATCCAGCACGTGGGTTTTATGACACCGTTACGGGATTGTCTGGATCGGTCTAGAGAGCTGGGGGAACGTTTTGTGGAGAAATTATACTCTGCACAACGTACACCATATGGAGATGCACCCCACCAATCATCCCATCTTGTTTATATGGACCTTATTGATCATAGATTGCTGTCCGCCATACCTTGTGTGGATTTGTCTCTATGGTGCACAGTTGAGGTGGTGCACATGATATACGATAGAATTTTGTGGATAAAACAATCCAATATGGTTAGACGGATATAGCCATGAGGGGGTGTGGGAGAGCTAAGGTGTCGTGGTAATTGACGGGATCAGATAGCTCGACTTTTTCCTTGATGCAATATTTCTACCGAGCATGCCAATTTAGTAAGTCAAGAAAAAGCCATAAGATCATTATTCCTAGCTCTTGAGTCTTGAGCAATGAAATGCCACAATTAAACTAGCCGCATGATCCTCAACCCCAGATTGTTCTACCACATAAGAATTGGCCATATGTTAAGAAGTTTTCGAGAGCCAACATTATTGCAGATTATGTTGATCTTAGTTGTGTTGAGGGGTGGAGGTCTCCAATGAAAGAGACTAGAAAGGCCTGAGTCTTGTTATGCAAGAGTAGATTGGAACTTCTTCAACAACTACATGGCTCGAGCCCCTCATAAAGATCCTGTCATTGCGGGTAGTCCAACAAGTGTATCCAAATAGCAGATCAAAGTCATATATTTCCTCCTTACCAGGGGCATATATTAGAAAGAATAGCTATGTCTATATTTTGCGAGATTATTACTTTCTTTTCTATTCTGTTTTTGGGTGGAAGCTATCTTGGGTGCCGTGAAGCCGGCTGGTTGCTTACCTGAGCCTTAAAGTATCGAGTAGAAAGCTCGCCTGTGCACACCAAATCGAAATAGGTGGGCCTCTTTCTTATTTCAGTTCCTCATAGCAAACAAGTGACCGGCTGAAGATGGCATCTTAGTTTCGGCTTCCACCCTAGTATCTTCTCTATTAAAGCTTACTCTGGGAGTAGAGGACATAGAATTCATTAAAGAAGGGATATTATCAATAAAGAAAACGCATTAACATTTGTTACAATCGATTTCTCAAAATTTAAATTGCCCATCTATTGAAATTTTTTTATACTCATCTAAAAAAATTGATATTTGTGTGAATCAAAAAATAAAATATATGTCACCAAAAAATGAAGTTGACAAAATAATTTTATATAATTAATTATATATATCGCCATATAAGCAGTAGTACCATCAGCTTTCTTAAAGATGTAAGCATAAAAAAAGAGGAGAAACTATTCTTTGGCCCGAAGAGCAATTTTGGAAAGAAATTAACTCGGAGGATGATCCTTGCCACAGGTAGAATTGTTTTCAACTATACAATTCAACAAGATGACACTTCCCCAGCTCAGCACAAGTTTTGTAGGGGATGAAGTACAAAACAACAACTAAAGCTCTGCATGAAATCATACATGCCAACAAGCGCAAGAAAAATGGATAAAAATAACCGATGTAATCTAAAATATAATGGTCAAACGTCATTTAAAAAAAAAAAATATCACAGAAACACACAGCACCTTGACGCTAATTCCCTCATATTTCCCAGAAATTTCTCATTTGCCTTTCCTCCTACCATATACTCTCCAGGACACAACGCTCAGTCTCAATGTTCCAAACAGAATTAGCCTACTTCAATCTCCTGAAAGAGGATGGAGGCCGGAGACAAGAACCACTGATGGTATCTCGAACCCTCTCCATCTCTCTATGAACAACACATTAACAGAAACAGGAGAAAGAGATGTTTATACTCATGAATTCTCTTCAAGCATCAGCCCTGGTCCTTGAGCTTCCAAGGGTAAGCTCCAGTTCGTCCGACGCACATTCCTCATGGATCCTTTCTCCCTCCCATGGCTTCACCAACCCATTTGATTGAAGATTGCCACTGCTGCTGCTCCCAAATGCAAACTCATCCGAAATGCCATTACACATCCGAACATCCGCATGTCCCCCAGGCACAGGGAGCACGCCCACTCTGTCCTGGAGTCCACATTCTGGAAGATCCTGCACCAGCCGATGCCTCATTACAGAAGCCAAATGGGTTCGATGAAACAAGGCTGTAGGTGGGTGAGGAGGGACCCCCAGATGGGAGGCGGAGCCCTGCGAGCCATGCAGCATCCGGGATAACCTGACGGCCAGGGCTTGGTGGGGTGGAGGATGGTAGGAAAGTGTACTGGGCGCCTGCCCAAGGTGGCCGGGCTGCAGGGTCGTCCCAATCAGCCTTAACACGAGGTGATCGAGCAGTTGGAGAACTCAGTGGAGGGTGACAGGGGCACTGATGGAGCCTCCATGGATGTAGAAATGGTGGCTGGGGGGCTTCAGGGAGGAAGTGGAGGAGGCCGAGGAGAGGTTCTTGAGCCAAGGGATGAGGGCATTGCCATCCGTTCCTTGTTAGCATTATTGGTATTGGTAATGTAAGAGGAGGATGGGCTTGGGAAGGAGGACGAGGGTGGGCTAGGGTTATAGGATGCGCGTGGGCTTGGCTGGTAAGACGTGCACGGGCTTGGTGAAGCGGAGCCCCCTACACCAACATCCATGCGTCCAACCGGCTTGCATCCCTGAAATATAAATGAACATGAAAAGCACATATGACAAGTTAGTTCTTTCAACTGCTACTTGGCTCTGCCCGACTCTAAGAATTACACCCTGCACCACGTGCAACATATGGCCATACATGCCACCAATCACCAAGGTGCATCATTATGGGTTCCATTCATTCAACATATGCTCGTCTCGATGATTAGCCCATAGGAATGGGCCTCAGCGATCGGTGGCATGCACGGCCATGCTGGTGCACACGCTGCAAGATATAATATTTCCTAGAATCATATATGGTGAGCAAGTAATACATCTCAAAGCCAAGCCATTAGGATGGAGCAAATGAATTTGATTTTTGTCTAGCTGATAGAATAACTATGCTATACAGTTTACTATGCATGAATGGGAGGAAAGGTCGAGAAATTATGAGGATGAAATGTGTAAATCTGGTGATATAAGTTTTGTTATGGACGCAAAAGAGTTTTGTCTTTAACAAATCAGCTCTTTTAGGGTCGTGATTTTGATATTCTTGTTATCCACTACCAAACTAGAAACATGAATGAGGAAAAGAAACAGCTGACATGGGTGCCTCCCGGAAACACCAATATGCGGCTGAAGGATCAGAACTTCATTAACTGGGTTTGGGAAGTGCACAAATCATAAAACTATAACTCCAGAGTTAGAATCTATGTCTAAGCAGGCATGAAGCATGGAATTGGCTGGGAAGCTTTAAGTTCCTTAGAATTCCAACTTCTTCCAGCGAAGTGTTTTATGATATCATCAAGTTATTAAAAATTATAGCTTCATAGTTCCACATCAATACCAGCTATTAGTCGAGCAAAAACCATATGCGCTCGTATGCAAAACTAGCAGACACTAAACATATGCAACTGAAAACTAACAATTTCAAATACATTGAACTTTCTGTGCTTACTTTACCAAACACGAATTTCATAATGCCTTTTTTGCATTCCTTCTAGATGTCATAAAAGAAATTGCATAATTTCAAAGGTTGTTATCTATCTACCTAACCCTCACCTAAAACCTTTCTCTGCCTCAGCAATTGGATTCTCCAATCATTGTCATATAACCCAATGGATGCCTCAATTGGGTTAAATTCCCCAAAAGTCAGAAAGTAAACGTAGACAGGCCAAAGAATTGTTAATTTTCAGAAATGGATGGAAGACCCACCACTCCAGCTCAGTAACAGCAACACCACTTCGGTCCAAAAATCCCATCTTTTCCCTACCATGTTACACTTTCATACATAGTGTGCCATATGCCACTCCCCACCCACGTTCCAAGATACGTTACCCAACACAATCTTTAAAGCTAACGGTCAAATTATAAAGGAAAGTGGTGAGAGAGATCAGTCAATGTACCCTCCACCTCCACCAACATACCCTTTACCTTTCCATCCCTTTCCTTCCCCACAAAAGAACTCCTTAAGTTATACTTTTCCGAATGGCGTTCAGGTGCCACCTTGCTTTACTCTCCCAAAGAGGGAGCTTCAAGTCCTAATTAAAGACAAACCACCTCTCTTTCGCGCGCGAGAGCTGGGGATCGCAGCAGCGCCTCGCGCGCCGAGAAACGCGTGGATTTAGCAGGGAAGTGATGGAATTATTAGATGGATCAGATCCAGTGGACCAGTACAGTTGTCAGTCGCCTAGACTCGCGGATTAGGATTGCTCCACCGGACCTGATCCATGTAATAATTTCTCAAATGTAGGGACATTTTCGTCACATGAAACAATGGGGATCGGAGACGGTGGCGTGAATGCTGAACGCGTGGGTTGCGTGACGCTGGCACAGGAGGAGGGCACTTTCTTTATTACGGTTAAATGGCAATTCTGCCTTTGGTGCGAAATAGACGAACGAGATTTCATGGTGGAATTTCTAATCCATCCCGAAGGCAAGATCGTCCGCCCAAACGACGCACCCGGAATTTTTGATATATCGAGGAAAAGGAAATTTTTTAGGATAAAAATAGTCTGACGTGCTCCAACCGTTTCCGCAGCGGAATCGACCAATCTTAGCCGTCCATACCAGACAAAGAAAAGATAGAAAAATTATCTAATCGTCCCACAAGAACAGCGCATTTTAGCAAATCCAGGAACAGCCACAGGCATGGCGCATGTTAGCAACATGCCCGATGAGCACGCCGGCAGGCCGGGAGCACGCACGGCGCCTCTCAGCCGTCACCTCGCCGGTACTCAATAGCATCCGCTAATTCGTGCAGCTATCGTGCGCCTCTTTTTAATATATAATCTAATTTTTATATCGGGGAACTAGCGAGAATGCGGAGAGGGGAATAAGAAACGAGCGAATGATGGTAGAGGGGTGTGGTCACCTTCCGGTACGTAGTGCCGTCTTCTTCGACAGTCCAGCCGGCCTCGTTGCAGAGGGCCTTGAGAACCTCGTTGTTGTCGCAGTGCTTCGGGAGCTTGAAGTTGCCGTGCATCCGGAGCCCCGTATAGATCTTCGCTGCGATCGCCCGACGGCGCCGCTCCCTCCTCTTGTTGTTCTCCCTCTCCTTCCACGTCGGCAGCCTCGTTCCAGAAGGCATCTCTCTCCCTCCCTCTTAACCAAGCCAAAAGAACAGAAGCAGATCAAACGAAACCCTTCTCCGGCGATCCAGAAACCGCTACTGCCAGGAAAACCGCATCAGAGCCTAGAAACCACACGATTATTGCGGAGAAACCGGATCAGCCTCAAGTGGAGGAAAAATTCTCCGAGGAGACGCCCGATCTGGAGTTATACATCCAGTTTCACAGCGATCACCTGCAGAAAACCACCGGAAAACCGGAGGATCTAAAGCCACAGAGAATCGAGAAAGGGGAAACGGAGGGGATCTGGTGAAATAGATCCGGAGACGAGAAAGGTTTCGATTTCCGGTCCCCTGAGGTCGCCGGCGACTGCCGACCGCCCGGCTGGTTTTGTTGAAAACTAGGGAAGTCCGAGAAGGACCGGGACTGGGGCTCTATCGAGGGAAGTGGGCCATTTAATGCATGAATGTTCGTTAGATACCCATAAAGTTCAATACAAAATACGAGAACGCCACTGGAGGCGCGATACGTGTGAACGAGAGACCAAAGAGAGGGATAAGATAGGAAACTACGTAACAAGGCTTGGAGCCGTTTGGCAGGAGCCGATTCCATCATTGAAGGCTCGTTATCAGAAACCGAGGCGGCACCGATACCCCTTGGCTCAGACACAGAGAGAGAGAGAGAGAGAGAGAGCGGGGGGACGGACACTGGGTTGACTCGAAGCGGAGACTCGTCAACCCAGGTGCAGAATAATGGAAAAGTAGAGCTCAGAGGAGGAAATGGAGTGACTCAGAACCAATGAGTTTTGAAAACCTTTGCCTCGGCTCAGTCAGCCCGAATGGATTAGCCGTTAGATCAGGCTAAAGTTCATCATCAGACGGTGAGAACGAGGCAAACTTTAGTCGAGCCGAGTGGAACCATGCGCGAAGAAAGCGGGAAGGGAGGAGAAATGGAACTGACGAGAGAGGCGGGGACGTCGCTCCACGTGGCGGGCTGCCGTGAGAAACTGCTCCGGAACACAATCAGTGGGGCCCACAGACAACGTGCCACCCTAGCAGGCGCACGTGTACGGCTAATCAGTCAAATATCCCGCGGCACGCGACCCCATCGTGAAATCCCGCGGACGGTACGGTAGATCTGAATTCCCGCTTAGGAATATGTGTGAGGCGCTCGTATAGCCGATGAGAACGGCAATACACTGCAGCGCACGCAACGGTGGCAACGGAACGGTCCCCAATCCCTATCCGAGACCTCGCCCAAGCTCCACGTGATGGCGGGTCCTGTTGAAGGCCAGTGGACGCACGTGCGGGCGCCGGTCAGCGGTAAACTGGATTGAAGGGGAGGCGTTGGGTCCGCCGGACCGGCCGCGATCACGCGGCATGGATTTGGTGGCGGTGGGGACCATACCCATGAGCATCGGACTCCGTAATGCATGTACCAGGGTGAAATGCTGCCCGATCCGCCCGCCACGAGGCATAGAATATTATAATAATAATAAAATGATAATAATATAATTTTAATAATAATTAGAATAATAAAATAACAGCATCAATGATGATAATAAATGATGGCCAATGACTGCCGTCGGATCGGAAACGGGAGTCTGCTTTTTAACGGATCGCCGGATTCGCCTCCGTTAACGTGGGCTCCAGCGCCGGCCGTCGTTTCCTCCGCTCGCCTTCCGCTTTCGCGTGCGCTCATCACGTGGCGCGCGGCTGGTACCGTTTTTTGATCTCGTTTTACCGGAAGGTTGAGGTTGGGCATGGGCACCCAAAGGGCTGCGATAGAATCGCACGCTATGATGATTCTTTCTATTTAATTATCTAATGACAATATAATAATAAGAAATTAATAAAAAAGCATGAATAGTTTATTGCCACGGATGTTATAATAAAAATAAATTAATTCATATTATAAAATTTTTCATGAATGGTGACGTCAGCGCTCCTGTCCCTATTCAAAGTTAAGAAACGCGTGGAGAGTCTTTGGCGCTTCTCAGCACCTGCAAATCCACGTGATAGGTTACAAGGAATAAAGTGGGCCTTCCGTTCTGGCTCCATATCCTGTGATCAGTGTTAACATGAGAAAGGTTGTTAAACCTCTGTTTTTTGGCCATGGAGAATATAATTTTCGTCTGTAGTCGGTATTATTCATTAATGCTGCGGATCTTTTGACTAAGAGATGGGCAAAGGTGACCCGCCAAGTGACTCATCAAATGTGAGAAATTATTAGATAGATTGGGTCAAGCGGACCATTCACACCCCTAATCCAGACTAATTTGAATAGAAAAAAAGATAATGTGGTGAGTTGCTGTTAGATCGATCTGTTGGATTTGATTCATCAAATAATTTCTCCATTAAGTATAATTTTAATAAAACAATTGTTGCTTCAAACTATTTAAGGAGTACATATTTATTAGACATGCCAGTTTAGAAAAATGGTGATGCTTCTTTTCATATTTATAAAATATATCTCTTTTTACAAATTTACAAATCATCTTTAATTTCTAAAAAATTTCCTGATCCCATATCATGAAGATGTGCATTCACTAATCGAATTATACACTAATAAGATGTGTGCACCTCCTAGTGAAAACCTCTATGCTCTCGGGATATAAATATTAATCCATGTCTAGTATGTGATGATGAATGTGTGTATTAATTAGTTTAAATATGTTCATTATATTTACATTAATTTTTTGAGGTAAACTTATGACACATGAATTTATTTAAATATGTCTATCATGAATTGTCTACGTGTTTATCTATATCTACATGTATCAAATAGTTTAACATGCACCACTAGTTTTTAACACATAAACATCTTAGACATAATTAGTCTAATATATATATTAGTTAGTCTAACTTTCTGAGTTGCATGATATATACAAATTTTCAAAAGTCTACATCATATAATTTGAGACCAATGATGATTCAACCAAAATTTGCCAAATGATCGGTCTTGCATAAACAATAAAATTGATATAAATCTGAAATATTTTTCTTAGACCTCATGATGGAGCTACGCCGCGGACAAGCTTAGATGGTGCTAATTTTTTGACCATCGCTTCCACTAAACAAGTTGAACCTAATCCTGAGGACGGCCAGTTCTAAGTTCAGCTTAAGTAGCAAGAGAAATCGTGGGAATTATTAAATAGATAAGTAGTACCAGCACCCGAGGTAGCTTCTCTCTCCTTCATTGACTAATTGATCAACTATCTTTACATGCATGCTCTTCCAACTAGTACACCAAGCTTACCTCATAGAAATTCACAGATTTCATCCTGTGAAAAGCATCCATTCTCTCCTTTATTCGTGAACAAAAACAAAGAAAAGATGAAAAAATATCATATTAGTAATTTGAGACCGACAGTAATTCAATCAAAAATTTGTCAAATGATCGCTCTTGCATAAATAATAAAAATTGATATAACTCTGAAATATTTTTTTCTGGACTTCGTGATGGAGCTACTCCGCCGACAAGCTTAGACGGTGTTAATTTTTTAACCATCTCCTCCACTCAACAAGTTGAACCTAATCTTGAGTATAATCAGTTCCAAGTTCGTGCTTAAGTAACAAGAGAAATCATGAGAATTATTAAATAGATAAGTAGCACCAACATCCTAAGTAGCCCCTCTCTTCTTCATTGGCTAACTAATTAACTATCTTTACATGCATGCTCTTCCAAATAGTACATCAAGCTTACCTCATAGAAATTCACAGAATTTCATCTTGTGAAAAGCATCCATTCTCTCCTTTCTCCGTGAACAAAAACAAAGAAAAGATGAGAAAATATCAATGAGATGACACCAAACGCTAAACATAAATGAGTAGTTCAAGCTCAAATTTTGGGGTGAAGCTTTGTGCTACTCTTTCTGCAGAAACCGTAGTGCAAGTCTTAGATGCTAAATTTTTGATTGGAGCTTTAGCTGACCCAAAGTTCAATGAACGGAGTGCAGTTTCGAGGAATCTCCTTGTCATTTTAATGATCAGATGGTGGCAGAGAAAAGTGGGGACAGCAAGTCTACTGGCAGAGAACCATGTCCCCACCGGCCCAGTGGGCATGACAGACCGGATGTCTACGGTGCTGCCACCATGATCTCCAAATCTTATACTCTCACGGTTCCTGCCAAGAAAAAATTCACAGACTCCGAACGGTTGCAGATCCCCCCCTGCACCACCTTTCTCAATATCCCATTTTATTTCCTTGCCAAATGGCTCATGAAGGGAAAAATGGAAGCAATGAATCAGCATCTTTACTTATAATAATTCCTGCACTAGAAAATAAAGCATCTATGTTCCTTGGCATGTTCTTCTGACAAAAAAAAAGTGTGTATTACGTAACCAAAAGCAAAGTCAATAGCCGAGAACATATTAATAGTAGTTTAACCCAACACTATGCTGATATCCTAGCCTTGCTCCAACATCTAGAAGCAAGGATTCAGTAAACTTATACATTATTACAAGAAAGGCTGGCTAAGAGATTTCTTTATCATAGGATTATGACTTGATGACATCGATGGCACTAAAACCAAGAAGAATGAGCAAGCAAGAACAGTATAAAAGATGCATCAATACCTGTAACTTTGCAAGAGGCTGCCACGAGTAATTTGATGCAAAAACTGTAGGCACGTCATGCATCATAACTGTTAACAGAACTTTTGCAATAAGAGATAATCAGGGAAAATGCCTTCTTTTTGAAGGATTACATCATTGATCTTTTTTTGGCCGTGTGCATTCTTTCACTGTTAAGTTTCCTAATTGACGTGATTACGCTGAGATCATCGTGCACTGCACCAAAAGTTAGCTAAACAATTGCTGCAAGCAAGATTTAAACAGACTATTGGGAATTCGGAAATGGGATGAATAATATTAAACAAGAGCTTCGAGCTGTTGGAGTTGTTGCCTTCTTGGGACCAGCCTGCCCAGATTTCAAGGTACTCATATCTTCTTTCTTTTTGGTAGAAGAAGGTGCTCATATCCTTTGTCGTGCTCCTGATCGTCTGATTCGTTGGACCTCTATGTTTGTGGCAGTATTCAAAGAGATGATTAACAC
Organism: Elaeis oleifera; assembly: GCA_000441515.1. Lineage (NCBI taxonomy): Eukaryota > Viridiplantae > Streptophyta > Magnoliopsida > Arecales > Arecaceae > Elaeis > Elaeis oleifera. Next base: position 135,872 of record KE505264.1, read on the forward strand.
TTTCAGAGCCGGAGCTCAGAAAAGCACAACCTGGATTCCACCGCTATATCCAGAGATTTCTTCGTTGTTCCCTTGTAACGTCTAACCGATATATCTTTTAGAAGACGAATAATATGATGAATTAGATTACATTCTTTATTACTAAATATATTAAAAATTAAATTTAACATCACAATGATATTTACCTACGAATCTTACAAGATATTTAATATTTTAATTTTTAAATTATATTTATATTAAAATGATGTAATCATCTATTATATTAAAAAAAAAGAAAAAAGAAAAGGAAGAAAACAGCTCCAATCTATTCTCAACAGCAACTTTTTTTTTCAATTTTTTATTAAAAAATTAACCTTTTGGGTTGGCACCGTTGGATAATTAAAATATTTTTGTTGGAGATCAAAATAACCCTGACCAGACCTAAATTAGCGTCATTGAAAATTTACACCTTGCTGTACAAAAAAGAAAAAAAAAGAAAAAATACACCTTGAGCTAATACGTCACCTGGTGGGTCTCCACTTAGGTAGGATGTAAAATAGGCTTTAAATTTTGAAGGAAGTATTTCCAGGTCCAAATCAGTTTGGACGGATTACATCCAACTGGATTCCATTTTATGAGTCCAAAGTCAAATCAGCTGGAAGCTGGGCTTAGATCGGCAGCTATACCCATTTCGTGGGTCGTAGCTTGGAGAATGATTCCTTCTGAGAATAAACTTCGATCATGTTTCGAGATAGAGTTCGCCCTAGCTTGGGATTAAGGGAGGGGAGGATCTGACCTTGACCGCTTGTACTCCTGTTTTTTGACATTTAGTTTGGCAATTTTACAGTTTAGAAGGATTCTATTTTTGTATTTTAGATGGATGGTTCATACAACCACGCACAACTACCACTTGTCACGGGGTGAGTGTTTCTTACCCAATACCCGTGCGACGCCCAGCATGCCACACACCAAGGCCAGCCCTCTCGAGTCCTTCCTCGGACATACCAATAAGCATGCAGCAGTCCAGCCACATAGCCAAGCTTGCACCTCTATGCTCCTGCCTGGCAACACTGTTGTACTGAATACCGATGACACCCTCAAGTGCCCATAAGCAATCCGACCCTCGAATCAACTGCAATGCTCATGCGCACCTCCATGCCATATCATAGACTCTTCCCAAGAGTGCTCCGCAGCTCAGCACCTCTGTGCCAACTCTAAGGCTTTGCCCTCAAGCCAAGCACTGCTCATCCCAGATGTCTTGATCCTCAACATACCCTCGTGCCAAGACAACTTCTGTGTCACTGATCCGCAACCCACCAAGCTGCCCTTCAGTACTACACATACCAAATTCCCATAGCATGATCATGCAACGCCACCACTATGCATGAGGCTCGGGCAAGGGTGTGGCCTACCCAAACAGGCAAGTCTCGTGAGCATCGCAAGGGGATGTTTCGCGGGGATCCACGGGATCATACAACCACGCACAACCGTTGGCATAAGATTAAAGAGTTCACGGGCGGTAATGGAATCCGAAACAAAACTGAGCGAGTGATTCACAACAATGAAAGCCAACAATCTGAATCCATCCGTGCTTCTCCCAACTCCGCTAGCAGAATAGCGATGTTATAAAGAGGTACCACCCATCACCACTAGAGTGAAGCAGAACTTGCGAATCATAAAATCTGGAGCGCTATATATACCACCATTCATCACATTGCCACCGAAATTGATTGTGAAAAAAAGGTGTAGGGGTAAAGGTACCTGGGTGAGATAAATCATATCAATACCACTAAATTTATAGAGATAGAAATCCAGTTTTCAAGCTGTCATAGCCCCTCTAATAGCCTTGGCATGGATAAACTGCCAAAGCTGAGGGGAAGCCTACATGAAGGTCAAAGTAAGGCTTTGACCTACACCCTCAAATGCAAGTATATGTCTAGCCAACCATGTATGATATTTGCAACATGGCCCTCAAGAATAATATCATTCTCATACCTTCGACGCCCTGGTTCTATCCATGTTTACTAACTTGCTTCAGACATAGCCGAAATCTTATGCAAATTATTGCTGCCAAAATCCGATCGGGTTAGGACCATTAGAAAGACATTGTTTGATCTACCATGATAAATTTAATCTGCTTTGGAGTCACGGATCTGCATATCAAAAGACGAAAAAGTTCGTCGGATTGGCTCTAATCGAATCCTTCAATGCTTAAGTTAGATCAGATTTTAGAAGAATATGAATAATGAAATTATAATAAAAATTTAGTATAAATATTATCCTATTCTGATTGGCCTGATTTCGGATGGTCTTATCTCTTTTCATTTTGGCCTCTCGGTCTTTTGATGAGCTTGATCTTCTCGGATTTTTGATGAGGTCGACTTGCTCGACCTTCTGATAAGGTCGGACTTTTTCAACCTTCTAATAAGATCGACTTACTCGGCCTTCTGATGAGGTTGGACTTTCTCGACTTTCTGATGAGGTTGATTTACTCGGCCTTCTGATAAGATCGATTTACTCGACTTTCTGTACTCGACTTTCTGACGAATTAGACTTGTTCGATCTTCTCATCTTTTTGGCCTCGTCATTCTTTTCAAATTTTTTGGCCTTCTTAGCTTCCTCGACCTTCTCAGTTTTCTTGACCTTTTCAGCATTAATTTTTGGATTTTTGATGATCTGTAGATCTGTACTAAGGAAATAAAATAATATGATGGATGAAGGCTTATGAACCTTTCACCATAAAAGTTTTGAGTTGTGGGAGTCTTTCCTTCTCAGAGTTTGTCTTTTTTGGGTCTATTGGCCCCGTTTATATACGTGTGGAGCAAGAGCCGATTATGATTGGAGATGAAAATCAAGAGATGAAATATAACTCTCTTATTATGAGCCATCATCTATTCTTTTATTTAGATATAAATATGCCATTATCATCCTTTTGTTTTTGGATTATCTTAATAGCAAATATGTAACTACCTAGAATTCAAATCTTTATAAAGTTGCTTGCCACATATCCATTCATGATAGAGAGACTGATTTATATGCCATATCACAAATTACTTTTTTTTTTAATGTTGGGATAGGGAGGGGGTAAAAATGGAATGATTATATAATGCGAGTATAAATATAATCTAAAACATCAGAAAGAAGAATGTTTCGAAAATCAAATGGTAAAATATCAAAATCCGACCAACTGCCCCCTTCGAAGTGATCAGCAATAAAACTAACCACCTAGTCTACTACATTATTTATCTCACGATAGACATGTCTAATATCCATAGAGGCACATCCAGTCAACAAATAATAAATGTTGCAAGTAAGAAAGCAAGAGATAGTGGTTCCCCTTCCATAGCAAATCTAGCTCACCACCGTGGCGGACTCCTCTTCCACTACCAACTGGTCCATCCTACAAACAAGCCTCATATAATAGATGTCCTCCCAAGCAACACGAACCTCAGCATCGAAGACATCAATACATAGTTGGTCCATTTTGGCCCACATTAGACTCTTATTGGTCGAAGCCTGAACATTCTAGCAAATAGCTGAAGGGAACTTTAGATAAATGAAGAGGAATTCAACTGATTACATGGACCTAAGAGAAGGTTTTATCATCTAGTTATAGTCCACACAAAGATGATAACGATGAAATGAAGATCTTGCTAGCCTCATCACTCTGCATAAAGATATTTAACCACTTGGTCAATTTAGATGCTTAAATCAGCACCAATCATTATTAGATAATTATTCCAAAAGCATGGATCCTCAATAGTGCATTCATAACATCAGATATTGCTATGCAGCCATAGATGACCATCATTAAAAGATGGATGGCTATCAAATAAGACCATCCATGAGCATGTGCCATGTCAATTCGCATGTTATTGAAGGCCATCTATTCTTAATGACAGCCACTAAGGATGCATGGAACTATTGTGCGCACGGCATTCTAAACCATCTAACACGGTAGTGATTAGGTAGGATCACATTTGCCTGGTCACAATTTGTGGACAAATTTAAGTCACCAAATCTAGCTGTAACTAACAATGGTATGACACGATCACAACACGTGGTTCGACGAGCTTGGCATCTAGCTACTTCTTTTCCATCTATTAACAACAAAAACCTGTTCAAATAAATAAACTCTCCGCTTTCAAGAATAATTCCACTCTCTCTCTCTCTCTCTCTCGCTCTCTCTCGTGACAGCTGCCTCGTGGAATTCTATTAAAAGATTTTCGTGCATCCTATAAGAACGAAGTGATCGTTCGCCTTCAAAAACCTGATGCAGTCTTAGCCTCCAATCTCCCAAACTAAAGATTTATACCATATACCATGTGCACCACGACCATTGCACCATGTCAGGCATCATATCTCCTTCCTATGGATCAATCATCGAGATGAGTACATGATGAAGAGAGCCCATAGAAAGAAATATGATGATCCTGATGGTGCACATGATATAGAATATAATTTCTCGTCAAAACTATAATAAAGATCAAATGAAGAAGTAAAAAAAAAAAAAAAGAAAAGGTGTAAAATTGATCCCTTTTTTTGCCAATCTTAGGACAGAGACCTGGCAAGTTGCAAGAAACGGCCTGCCAGAGTCGGTTGTTTGCAAAGCACGATACTTGCATGCAAATAGTCGTCATTCTAGAAAGATGGAGAAACAGTCAAAGCGTTCTTGAGCGCCATTGAGGAGTCAGCTGATGAAATCTAAATGATTTCTAGAACCAAAAGTCTACGTGTATTCTTCGAGAGGAAGAAACATTAGACCGTTATAAAACCATAAAACTGATTAAGGTTCTCCCTAGATGTCATGGTCTTCAACTTGCTGAACAAAGTGAAAACTAGATGAGCTAGATTTGGAGCCCATGTTGGAGGAAGCCAGGGAGGGTTCCCTTCTTGGACCCGTCTTTGCACTGGCTGGGCCCCGCAGTGTTGCCATGATGTCGTTAGAAAGCTACTTTCCCTGAGATTCTCGGCTTTTGCTATGGAAACTTTCGCCCTCAATCTTTGAAACAAAAAGGACTTTTACCTTTTTTTTTTGGATATAAGATTTTAATATGGTATCAAACCTCACCGATCTTTCTTGTCTACCAAAACCCATGCTTCCACTTACTAATCCACGCGTCGTCTGCCGTTCTAAATTTTGTTCTTTGGGTTTCACACGTAAGAGAAGGTATTGAAGAATAATAGTCCCACGTCAGATAAATTAAGAACTCCTGTGGATTTTTATTCTTTATTATAGAGCAACGATAGGATAAATTATGCGTATGCTTGTTATATGCTTTACACACTTCTATTTGGGTTCCAATTTGAGCTACATGCCTGGTTTAACGAAAATGGACCAGAGCCATTCGTTTTTCATTTGGCCACGCACAAAAATTTCTTTTGAATCCAGATACAATATTTAATTCATTCCTTTGATTTCCGCTTCATCCACTGATATGAAAGAACGATGATTCATGCCAAAAAAGGGTCCTCTATTCTTGTTCCCTTGGATCAAATTACTCATAAAAATAATTAAAACCACGTCAGAAAGCATGCCATGCTAACGGGATGCCCAAGCCTGTCGTTGGGGTGCATTCCACCACATCAACAACCCACTCAAGTCAGGATTTGTTCCATCCAAAGCTCAAGGATGATATAAGGCATGACGTTTTGGAATAATCCATTCCATGATAACAAGCCAAAGTTTTCAAACGTGGGTTAGATTATTTACATCCCATCTTTAGTTTCCTTTAACACATACAACAGCCACTTATTTCCGGGCCATCGTGTCAATAACGATTCAATATGTCGAACAAGTGGAAGGCATAAGTCAGTGCTTGCAAGCACTGTGTGACTACGAGAGGGTCCATTGGACATGGGACATAAAAGGATTACAGCACTAGAAATAAGCTACGCTGAAGACACAAAGGGGCCCAGGTTGGTTAATGTAATATAATAGTTCATTCAGCTGAAGGAAGCAGTGCGATATAAGGCGCCGGTTCACTTTGCTAGAGAAATTATTGATTAAAACCATTTTATTAGATATATTTTCGACCATCCAATAAAAAATTATCTCATTATCCAAAAACAAAAGAAACATTTTAATTTAGACCAGCAAAAATTTTTAGTTAGCTAACCATAGTTAACGATGAAATTTTTTTCAATCAAATTTGGATAATGGTAAATTTATCATTATTTTCATACAATAAGCCTTTTGACTACATACAATAACGTTTATCATTATTTTTCTTCCTCTATGCTTGTCTCTTTCTAATGTACAGTATAAAGTAAGAAGTGGAATTGAAGAGAGGGGTTGGTCATTAGTTTATAATATCTTCAGTATTAAAATTACACTAAAACGCCTTAGTTGCCACTTGATGATAGTGGCATATAGAATCGAGTGAGTTCCACTGAGGTATTCGCGTTAGCAGAATATAGCTAAGAAAATGGATGCAAAAGAGGGAACGAAAAGGTTTGTTTTATTCATTCCAACCAAGTTGGTAAGCGTCGCTTTCTAATATGACTACAATTCTCTATGCTTTATTTCAAAATACTATACATAAAAATATCGTATAAAACTAAACATAAATAATAATACCTTGTCACAAGGTTTGAGGACCTAAAGCAGCAAACTTCGTCTTAGTTTGTTTAACTTCGAGTGAAAAATGGGAAAGCTATATTGTCTTCAGGCAGGTGCAAACAATGACATTGGGAGAGAAACAAATTAAATAATGGAATGATTGGAGCATCTTCCTAAACAAACACCCATCGGCTGCCTCGGTTGCTCCCAAAGGAATTTTGCTGCTAAATGATTGGACGGTTCTGTCCTGCCAAAAGGACCTCCTTGTAGTTGCAAAAATCTAGGTGGTGCATCAAATAATTGAACACTGTAGATACATTTCACAGGCTGATTTCAGTCAGTGGTCAGACTGTCGGGGGATGCATTGCGTACTTCTTCTTATCCTCCTCCTCTTTTCTTCTTCTTCTTCTTCTTCTTCTTCTTCTTTCTTTCTTTCTTTTCTTT
>KE505264.1:158117-171761 GCA_000441515.1 Elaeis oleifera
AACCGGAACGGGCACAACAACGGCGACTGCCGATGATGTTCGACCTGGGCATGTCGGTCTGACCGGCCAGCGCCAACTCCGACTGCCCTAAAGCCGATCCCACGCTGGGTAGCACGACACCGATTCGCAGTCGGGCTAGGCGACTAGCGCCCGACTCCTTCAGACTCCCCAGGCGCCGACTGTGCCCTGGGGTCGCCACCCGACAGCGAAGGCCCGACTTGCAGTCGGCCAGCCCCCACACTGCTGCCGGACAGCCGGCATGGGCTGCAGTCCTGTCAAGGACACGCCATACGACCGTCAGGGGACCTTGCCCTGCCAGGGGCCTGGGGAATTCGTCCTGCCAAGGACGCCAATTAATTCCTAGGACCCGTCAGCCCATCGACAACATGGCAACCCCCGGCGATGTGACAGCCCAGGACGACTTGACAACCCCACAGTTGTCAACATCACTGACGGCGGAACCATACCGCCTCCAACTATAAAAGGGGTAAGGCAACAGTAACCAAGTAAGGCCAAAAAAAGACTGGGTAAGCTCCCTGAAGCCCGCTCAAGTGCTCTTGAACCCTCTGATTTTCTCCTCTACACTGTTGCTCGTTCTCCTCTCTAATTTGACCGTCGGAGGGTCTCCGACCGGAGTCGCCTCCGGTCTGTGAGAACTTTTCCGTACAGGTGCTCGCTTCCGACGATCAGATGCGACGAGGGGATCGGCCGCAACAGAAACAATGAACTTGATCCCACTCCAGTGTTGGTGAGAAGGTTGGAATATATTGACATAGCGGAGAAATCTAGAATTCCAACTGTTTTCTCTTTTCCGTTTATCTTGTTCTCCATTTTCTTTACTTATTTATTTGTCTTTGGGTACAACTGACTGTTTATGTGACAGGGGCATGAGAACAGCCCATAGTGTTTCCGGAATTCAACCAAGATCATGCGTTAGCTATAACAAGCAGGGCGAGCTTGAACCAAACAATGCACGCCAACCGGCAGGGGCATCCACCTACATGATATTGCCTGCCTTAAAATCTTAAAAGATGGCATTAACTGCTCCTATCTATTTCTGGCATGCACCAAGTATTAATGATATCGCAGTCCTTCAAATTGATTCTAGTCGACTTCATATGAACATTGCATGCAATATGGTGCACCAGTAAAAGAAGTCCCCTGAAGTGTGACAAACTGACACAAGGCTTCCATCTTGAAGAATTCCAACTGCATGGATAAAAGCCGCAATGCTTTAATGCATTGAACAAACCATTCCTTTTTTTGTTCGAGTCTTGACAAGAGGATCAGTAGGAACTCACACGGGACCATGTGATTTTCCTGACGTTATTATCAGTATATCTCCCCATAATAATTCAAAAATTACTTTAAAAAAAAATCCAAAAGAACTTGCGATCCTATTAAAACTAATACTTTGGGTTCCTTCCCTGGCAGGAAAGAAATGGTGCCAGGTACAAAGTTACTTCAGACATTCCTGGTCTCGTGGGTCTCGTAGCAGTACAACATGCAGCAGTCTGTGCCTCTTTTGAAATACGGCACGTGTCAGTTAGGAAATGGATCAAAGCCATGTGCAGTTGTGATCTTGAATAGCTTGATACCAACGTACCCACCTGTACCCCAAGAAAAAAAGAAAGAAAAGAAACCATCCACAGCAGCAGTTGGACCTTTTGAGGACCCTGCATCCAGTCCGATTGCTGCAACTGTTTTTACTCTTCAAATATACAAAAAAAAAAGCATAAAAAGGAAAAGTTGATCGGGCACCAAAATATTAGGAGAAATCATTGCCTACACCCGAATCCATCACAATCACTGTTTTGTATGTGATGCATCAAGATTCGTGCTTAATAAATGAGGATCATATGAACTTGCAGCTATTATTAGCTGCGTGCACGGTCATGAAGCCTATGAGGTGTAGCCAATAGTTTCTCCACTGTTAGATGCCTGTTGGGCTGAAGAGGACTAGTTTCGCTAATATCTCCATCCTGCTGTCTTGGGTTGACGGGAAAATGAGTATCGGTAACCAATCTATTGTCCAGGGTCTTTCTTACCAACCCTTGGTTTTGATCATTGGATTGCTTCGCTGTCTTGCGCATAACACAACATATAATTCGTACAAAATCGGAATAAATGTAACTAAATCATGCACCCCGTGTGTAAGACTATTCATTATGTGATGATGGACAAGGGCTAAATCATACCCCAGCTGCCAAATCAAGGCTGGAGTGTCACTTTGCTCACTATAGTTTGCTTATAAAAAATAATTCTCGATGTTCGATACACCCGTCCGATCGTGTTCCCAATTATTCACATAGATTTTCTCAATGACTAATTAGTGGGTAAATTGGTAATTCTCCTCGGCGAGGGCGAGGGCCTTGGGGAGGTCGCCGGTGGCGACGACGCGGCGGCTGGGGATGGGCAGGCTGCTGGCTAACGACGAGCGCCTGGAGGGATTTGGCGGATGGTCAGAATCGAACGAAGAGGCACCTACAAAAAAAAAAAAAAGAAAAAAAGAGAGGAAGAAAAGGGCATTTTTTGAGGCACAAATATTTTTATAATTATGTTATTTTCTATGTGAGAAAAATTCTTTTAATATGGAATCAGTTCTACTCTCTGTGTTCGAAGACTCCCGGACTTCTCGGCTTCCAGATGGTCTCTCGCGGGGCTATGTGCAAGCTCTCATGGGTCTCTTTCTTGATCTCTCTCTCGGGGGTTTTGGCCAAGAAATCCTTCTTCCGAGACAAGGGGACGGGTTCTTTGAGCCGACGGCGGCGGAGTCCTGCTGTCCATCGCCGGATCCCTCGCTCTACTACCGGCCCGTGATCGGAATCGTCACCCACCCCGGCGACGGAGCCTCCGGAAGGCTCAGTAACGCGACCAACGCCTCCAACATTCCTGCCTCCTATGTCAAGTTCGTCGAGTCCGCCGGCGCTCGGGTCATCCCCCTCATCTACAACGAACCCTGGGAGGTCATCTTGGATGTAAGCCTTCTTCCTCCTTTTCGATTCCTTTTTCCCTCCATTCTTCTTTATTAAAAAAAAAATTGTCTTCTTTCTTTCTTTCTTTTTTAATAAGTTGGGAATTTCTTGATTTATTGTCAATTCTTCTTGAGATGTTATTGACGCACACACTTATGCTTGCTGGTTTATTAGTTTATCCATGGTTTGAACATAGTCTAATGAGCTTGGTTTTCGTGTGCTTCTTGGATTCTTTCCCTTTCTTTCTTGATTCTTTCTCAAATAAGCATCCAGTGGTTGTCGTTTTTTTACTATATTTTGCTTTCTTTTATCGGTGGGATACCTCTTGGTTTCTTGCTTTATTGCCCTGCGGTTTTCTCATTGCAAGTCTTATGGATTTTTATAAGGGTCAATTGTACCGATGGGTCCATATGTATAGTAGTTTCTGGCTTTGAGGACTGTTGGTCTATCGGTGGGTATGGCTGGTGAAAACCGACTAGCTTGAGAATTTAGGAGTGTGACTAATGACTTGGGATCTCTGGTCGCTCAGCTGGAAAATAAGGATTCTCAGCCAGTGACCTGTAACCAGAGGACATTTTCTTCTGTTTCTTCCTTTTCTAGCTATTACATGACCTGAGATCTTTTTTCCTTTATTTCTTTTTCTGTTATGCCTTTTACTTGCCATTTCTTGCAATCAATGGCCGTCTCTAGCATGCTCAGAAGGAAGGATATTTGTGAGCCGATCTTAGGAAACTATATCTTTGATGATCTTCATCTTACATGACAAGTTCACACATCTTAGCATGCTTTTGAACTTATGTCGTGATGTGCTGATAGTTTTTCTGCTTCAGTGTGCTCGTGCCCGAAACCCAAGTCAATATCGTGCATTATCTCGCATAACATCAGGGTATCAACTCATTCCACATGCTCTGCACTTCAGCTTTTTTTTAGATATGCTGTCTTTGTGGATCTACTCTGACAGTATTTGTTTCCTCATTTTTCTTCGGATGAACTCTTGAAGTGTGATTTAGCTTGAGTTTGAGGGTGTTTAAGAAGGATAATATAGGAGTTTATTGTATTGTATATAGAGTTCATCAGATACATTTTGAACATATGAACCTGTTGCATTTACAATGATTCATATTCTTTGTCTGGATATTTGTATGGATTGCGTATATTGATTTTTCAGTCTCTGCACCCGAGAGAATGGTAATATTGACAAAAGAAGTGTTAGATGACTGCAGGAGAGTTGTGGTATCCATTGGTAAGAAATTACGATGGTGTTAGATTGAATAATATCTGAAACACCAAATAATTTGACATTATTGAACAGGGTGACAGAACAAAGTTTAAGAAAATCACAGCAATTTTAAAGAATCAGACTAGGTTTATCCAAGTTCAACTATGGAGGCTATTTTCTGCCATATGCAATTGATGAAACGAGGACATTCGTGAGAAAACAAGAAAACTTTATTAGTTGCAGAGGGACAAGTTAATTCCCATTCCAATGAACTGCACCAAGAGTTGGCACTTAGACTACATTGCTGTGTACTTGTTACAAATGAATCATGACATTTTGATTTGTTTTTATTTGCTGCAGAAGCTGAGCTTGGTGAATGGCGTGCTGTATACGGGTGGATGGTGTAAAAAAGGTTTATATTTTGAGACTGTGAAGAAAATTTTTCAGGTTTGTTACCTAAATTTATAACATTTTGGATTAATAGATACCCTTCCCGTATAACTTTGTAATATAATATGACATGTAGATGCAGAATTGTAGCACCTTTCTGATCTCTGATATTTGATTATATGTTTGCACTTGGTAAAACATGTGTACCAAGAAGCTATGTTACTGAATCCTGACCTGACTAAATATTTCAGTAACGGCCCATAACATTTTTACGTGGAATTCATTCTTTGGAAAAAATATTCAACTTTCCGTAGCGGTTCTGTTTATTTTGTTTTGTATGTCTTTCTTAATGAATATAATTCTATTTGTAACAATATATAAAAAATATAGTAGTAATTGATATAACTGAGGTGAGATGGGTGTCAATATTGTACCTGCTAACCTTTGCATGTCCTTTGTACTGTACATTGCCTTCATCTTGTCTCTTTACGTTCCTCTGCTTTTCCAGATAACTTTGGACAGAAATGATGCAGGGGATCATTTTCCCTTGTTTGGGATTTGTTTAGGCTTTGAGCTTTTAAGCATGATCATCACCCAGGTAATCTCTTGCTTTTCTTTGAGCTTTCTAACATAACTCTCACAAACCTATTTACTATCGTTTAGATTTTATTCTTTTTTTTTTTCTTTTTTGGTGTGTATCATCTGGAATAGGTGATATTCCTTTATTATGAATCAAGGTGTTCCTTCGCGATGTTTCCCTCCAGCAATTTAATGGTTTTCTTAGTAACATAATGCAGTTAATTCAATCAGTGTATAAATTTTCTAACCATTTGCTTGGTACTCAAAATTTTTCTGATAATCCAGTTTGTTAGTCCTGCATTAATCACTGTTATGGTTTAGAAGATATGATATGAAAGTACCTAACTACCTTTGCTCATTAAATATTTGGTTATCAAGCGATGCCTGTATAACTTGGTTTTTCAAAGGCAGGCTATGAAATTTTAGTGGACTAGTATTTTATAGCTTCTATTTATAATGATCTCACCTCAATTTTTGCTGTGTCTGCTCTATAAAGCAATGTACTTTAATCATCAAGTTTTCTTTTACCACTGAGTCTTTGAGCCCTTAATGTTGAAGTTGGCTGCAGTGGACGATTGCTCTAGTGTCTTTGCAACCTAATTGGTTCATCCCTGTGTAATTATTCTGTTTGTCTGTTTGTTGATCTGTTACAGTTGTGTCATTGTAAAACAGTAGTGCAAGATCAATTTCAGATCTGTGGTGATAATATCTATATCTTATATATGAATAACCATGCAAGTTTTCTAGCAGTTTTTGGGGCCTTGATGTAGTTAGCTTATTTAGTTAAATTATGTTATTTTAGTCATTTACCTTGATGATACATAATATGAGAACCTCATATGGAAGTGAGTGCTGATTGTATTGTTTTATCGCGAGCCCGCTGCACGATATATGCAAGTACATTCATTTCCATAACTTTTTCTTACTTCTCAGAAATCTTACTGGTTTCACTGAATTTAAGTTTATAAAGTTTACAATTGCTCTTAAAAAGGCTCTGTTTTAAGGTAAATCTGGTATGCTCTTTAATTTAATACCTGTCCATTATTGTCAGAATAGCTAGATTTTATCTTTCCCTCCTACTTTTTCTTTAAACACTTCATTTCCATTTATAGTAAAGTTTCTCTGTATTTCCTTTTTCTTAAATTCATTCTTTTCTTTGATAAGCATATGCTAGCATACAACTAAACTGATTTGTGTAATTAAAATAATTGTAGTTAGGCTTGTTATAGTATCGTTATTTAGAGTCAAAGAACTCATAAGCCTTCAAAAGATGTGGCTCTCTTTTTTGTCACTGGAGTTTAATTCTTTCTTCCTTTCTCCATTTTATTGATCTTTCCATATTTTCTAAAATAAATTCTTCCTTAAAGACCTTTTATTATATAATTCTTCACTGTTGTGTTTTTATCATGCATTCAAATTATAAATGTTATGCTTGACTTACATGAAAGTCTGAAGAGTCTCCACGAAAATTGATAATGCTCGAGGCATTAGGTAAGGTATAAAATGTGACCTTCGTTGTGTTTGTTTTATATAAATTGCATGTCTTCATAATCTAGAAAAAAATTCATATGGTGAAAACCAGATTTAAGAAACATAAATTTATTGTTTGAAATTTGGCATTAAAGGACCAGCTGTTGAATTTCTAAAATGAGCACAAATTTTGTACGAAGTAAATCAATGAGTGTCTATGTTAATGTAGTATTTTTGTGTCTTTATAACCTTGTAGTGCTTTAGGTGTGAACAAGATAGTCCTCCCATTACCAAAGTTCAGCTTTTGAATCTCCAAATTATGCATGTGTTATTTGAAAATTTGGTATATAAAGACCTGTTACGAAGTTTCTTAAATCAGCACAAATTTTGAAGCAAATAAATCAATGTGTGTCTTTGTTAATGTAGTATCTTTGTGAACTATATGGTATCCCCATTACCAAAGTCAGCTTTTGAATCTTCAAAACAGCACTTTGCAAAAATAGATACAATTTGCAAATGCCATTGTAGTCTTTTCATGAGGCCTCACGTGTTCTTTTAGTACCTCGACTCAAATAGCCTTTTCAAAACATGCCTTAGAGTCAAGACAGTATTAATTTAATCAATGAATATTGTGAGCATCATGATGATTTTCATTGATGGGATCCATGTATGTAAATAATACACATTAATATCTGCAAGACTGGAGAGTGCTCTATTTACGCATTAGTTAATGTTTCTCAGTTTTGGGAAATCTGATGTGTGTACGTGTGAAAATTTTTAATATATATGTCATGTCATTCATATTGTTGTGTATCTGTTATACCATGATTTTAATTGCAAACTAAATTTGAAAACTAATCTTGTAAAATCTCAAATTAATTCGGACTTACTAGTTTGGGTAGTTAGGAATATTTGAAGCTTTGACTGTTGTTCTTTAATATTATTGGAGCAACTTATTAGAGTTGAATATTTAAAAATTCCTATCAATATTTTGAGAATAGAGGCCAATAGTATTTCTTTTCACTTTTGAAAGAAGTTCTTTTCCACTCACATCTTGATGTTATATAATTCACATTAGCCTAGACACCAGAAACAGTTTATATTATAGTATCATGACATCCTGATGCCTTACGTGATGCCAACAGCTTACGTGCATCATTGACCTATTAAATTTGTTTGCATTCAACTTTTTCCTTCTGGCATTTTTGCTCTTCTATTAATGTTGCTCTGCTTTTAATGATCATAGGACAATAATTTTTGCGAGAGGTTTAGTGGAGAAAATCAAGCATCTACTCTTCAGTTCCCAGATTATGTAAATATTCAAGGATCTGTTTTTGAAAGGTAACTGCTAGATATTATGCTTCTGTCTTTGGAGTATTTTAGTGAGTTGAATAAGTAAAAAAGTTCATAATTTCATGATGCATATGTGTCCTTATTTACACCCTGAATGTCATGTGCGTGACAGAATGTAGCAGCTAATTTAAACTATGATGCTTCAGAGTAACAAAGTTCCGCAACTCATAACTACATTTGTATATATGCACATAGTACTTTTAGCAATTTAGTTAAAAACAATGCATTCACATGCGCAAACATATAAACTATTTTTGACGCCAGTGACATGTTTAAAGAGAAACCAGTCTCCCATTATAGCAAGGATGTAATAAACAAAATTAAAGAAGTCTACTCTACTTATCTGCAAGCTCGGTTTTCATGTTGGCAAACTGATGGCTTCCATATTCTTCAACAAATACAGGAATCAATAACTGAAGAAATAATGAATCATTATATAACCATAACCACTTCCATAACCATAACCATAACCACAACCATCAGATCTCATCCCAGCCATTTGAATTTGGCTTTGTTAATCCTCATTCACCAAGTATTACTAGCCAGGGCTGTCTTTAATGTCACTTCAAACAACTTACCACACAATACATACATAGTATTCTGAATATGCATGTACTATTGATAATATGTACAGAATATGGTTGCACTAATTGATACTTAACTAAAGGATTTGGTAAGAGGGCAAGGATTTGGTTCTAGAAGGATTTAGCTGCTAAAGTGTAACCACTGTTCTGGAATTTTGATGTCACATTTGTATCTATTCCTGTTACATGTATTATTAACTGCTACAAAGTTTGATCATGGTCTTATTGTTGATACCATTGATTAACTTAGATTACAGACCTCATTTTGAATTGTAATTGCCTCAATCTACTGTTAAGATCATGCGAATTTACAAACCAGAAATACATAGATATAATGCATCTAAGGATCAATTCTATTGTTTGAATGGTTTCATGCTATGACATAGCAAGTTACTGGTGTTAGACTGTGTTTTGCTATATTGTCCAAAATTTCACCTCAAGATTTTTACATGATATGGACAACCGAATCAAGAATGACTTTTTTCAACATTTTATGTTCTAAATCTAGAACTTGCTCTAGACCTGTTTATGCTCAAAACATTTATTGACACTTTCTTTGAAGCAATTTCATGTTTGGTTTAGAACTGTTTTAGTCTCAACCCTTAGATATTAGAAGACAACATACAGATAACACTTTTAGTTTGCTGGGATGATAAATGATTATTCGAAGCTTAATGCAACAATAGTGGCAAAAGTAAATATCAAAAAAGGAATTTGATTAATTTGGGGCACGTATGATATTGAAGCAGATAAATCAGGAAATTCTGCTCGTAATATGTCTTATCCAGTCAATGTATCGACCATTTGGCCACCATTATTTGCATGATAACATATCTCTGATTGTGCAGATTTCCTTCTGAATTACTAAAGAAATTAAGTACAGATTGTCTGGCCATGCAAAATCATATGGTAAGTTAATAAACCATATATTTAGTTTCTATGTGCTTTTTTTGTTTTTGAATAAATGTATGGGCTCTTCATAACTTGGTCATATTTCGTCCTTCAGTTTATATGCAGTGAAGGTGTTGTACTTGGTTTTCCTTTTATTATGTTGTCTAAATATCATTGCTTCTTAGTAATGAAGCTTCCCGTTCATTTTCTTTCTAAGAAGTGGACAACTTATGTCTTTTGATTTTGATTTATCCAGACTCATCAGAAATACAGTAGAAAAACTCTATGCTAAGCGAATTATACTTTCGTTTATACTTCATTCTACTGATGCTTTTAACAAACACTGCCTCATTTACATGTAGACTAGTTTGTCTTAGAGATAATGCCAAAATCTTGCAGTTTGGCTGAAATTCACCGTGATTGTTGTGCTGAATTGTATTCCTTTGCTTCCTTACACATTCTATTTGACCTTTGGAGTAATTTTCTGCAAATGATTTTGCTACCCATAACAATGAGCCTACTGATTATGATGCAAGACTGATATACATTGGTAACTTCATCAGCTCTTCTCTAATCCGGTATACTACACTGCCTCATATATGTTGGTATTATCTACTGTTATTCTACTTTGCTGGTATACTAATGTTGTATGCCAAAACTAATTGAAATAGATTATATGTCATAGTCTGTCCTGTAAAACTTTGATCTTCAAGTCTGGGTATACATAAAATGGATGGCTATGTTAGTACCATCTTTCAAGTTTAGAAGAAAAGGTAACGTGATAGAAACTTGGAAAGTACTGAAATTAGACTGTGTATAATAGAATAAATTTCTTGTGGAATAGGTTATGGGATTCTTTAGTATATGTTGTTATCTACAGATAAATTAAAATATTTTAACTATTCTTACTTTTATTCAAAATGTTTGCAAAATAAACTGGAGGGTGGTTGTTTGGTGGATGATTAAGAAATAGAAATTACTTCTGTCATTACCTATCCTGCTTTTTGTAGGCTCTCTTTGATTTGTGGATGTGTGCCGAGTGTCAACTAGTCTTTTTCCTTAACAAAAAAGAAGGTTTTATGGAATCAAGAGATTTAGAAAAGCTTAAGGTTATGGTAGAGGTTGCCCTTAATGGGAAGTATTAGCAAACAAGAATTTATAAAGCTGACCTCAAGTTTAGGGTTGATGATTATACTTATACATTGGTATGGAGTTATGAGTAAAATTGTTGTTGGATAATGTTGAAATTGATGTAGCTTTTTTCTTCTACTTTTGGGCTATCAAGTTATTATTAATAATTTTGTTTACTTAATTTGCTAGGATTTTGGGATTTTCATGCCTATAGAATGACTTGTTGATCTTGATGATAAGCTTGTTACAATTTCTTTCTAATCTGTGAAGGATATATAATAACTTGCATATAAACATGGTGCAAAAATTCCTCCTGCTTATGAAACCTTGCAAATTATTATTTATGCTGCTGATTCTTTTTTTTAATATGGAGATGATATTGGTAACTAATTCATTAAAATAGCATATTGTTTGCAACTTGTTGTTGTATGAAGACATGGTATTCTTTTTGTAGCATGTTAGTCCTTGCAATGATTTATTTAAAACAATAATTTCTTGCATCTTGTAGACAAACATAGAATATTGTTTCAAGCTCTGTATAAGTTCTGATGGTTCGCTGGGAACTGACAGAAGTATATTTATTCTAAGAACCACAGTCATTTTGTGACTAATTAGACAATATCTTGATTCCTTTATTAGTATTAGAAGTTTAGTTGTGCGTTACTGCAGCCTAATCTTTATTTATCAAACTATTGACACTGTGGATAGTATGGTATATCTCCCAAAAGTTTGCAAGAGAATGATGCACTATCAAGTTTTTCAGGATATTGACCACAAGTACTGATGCAAATGGTGAGGTACGAGAATAATGATACTCTCTTTCTTTTTTTCCACATTCAATTTTCAACTTAGAAGTTAGCTATTGCTTCTAAAATCACCTTTTTTAGGATGACCTCTTCTTTTTTGGCTTGACATCAGGTCTACATTTCAACGGCTCAAGCATACAACTATCCTGTAACTGGCTTCCAGTGGCATCCGGAGGTATGCTTCAATCACTATACTTATTCTTCATATTCAAAAAGCAGCTTACATAAAGTCGATACTATTGAAGTTAAATCTTTTCATATTTCATGTAGCTTGTTCTGGATTTTATGTAGATTAGTGATTAGCCATGGTTCACTCTGAGAGAGTTTTGAAATTTGAACCATTTTGTCAAAGGAAGGTCTATATTCCAGCATTGGCCTCCACCTTGATAATCGAGATCATAAAACCTTCTTATGATATTAAGGACTTGAGCTCAAGGTTTTACATCCCGATGGGATGAGGGGGCATCTCAGCCATCCCCTTCTATTCCTATAAGAAAATAGACCGAGATAGGGTTGGCATTCCGAAACCCATCCATGCGGGGAGAGAAGAAAGAGGAAAAAAAAGGAAGGAAAGATGAAGAAAGGAAAAGTGAAAGGAAAAAGAAGAAAATGAAAGAAAGAAAGAAAGGAAGAAGAAAACAAGGAAGGAAAGAAGGAAGAAGGAAAGAGCAAGAAGAAGAAAAGGAAAAAGAAAGGAATGAATAATAAAAGAAAGAAAGGAAAGAAAGGAAGGAAGATAGAAAAAAAAGAAAGAAAAGAAGAAAGAAAAAAGAAAGAAAGGAAAGAGGAAGGGGAGAGAGACGAAGGATATTTATTGGTATGCATGATTGGGATTTTTACTGGGACGGTATGGAGATATTGGGACACCTCCATCCCACAGGACGAAACCTTGCTTAAGCATATATCGTCTTTCACCTTTGCAACAAGCCCTCAGTAACATGCAGTTGAGTTGATTTTCAGATCTCATATTTTCTAGTATGCTAGCATCTTGACGAAGATTGATGCTCTTAGTTCTTGACTTGTAACCCCTTTACCATTAATGTCAAGCATCAATTGAGAAAATAGATATGGGCAATCAGATACTAAAGTAGGGCTTAGAAGTAATTTACTTTGCATAAATCATCATTCCCCTGTTAGAATTTAGAAGAAAAGAATGGTCTTGCTGTCTATCTAGCATTCTTTCACCATTGCCTTGGGTGCTTATCTGACCCTGTTTGGTACTGTCAGCTAAATCTCTGTGATTCATTTTTTTGGGTTATTTGGTGAGGACTCAAAACTCTAAAACTCCATGTGGAAGCTGGGATAGAGGTGCCTTTTTCCACATGCCTATCTGCAGTACTGTCTTCTTTCATGGGAAAAGGTATCACTTTAACTATGATGATGCTTGGGAAAATCTAGAGCATAACATCAGCACCTTTCCTTCTAGCAAGGTCTTCAATCTTTAATTGGAAACCAGATTCAGTTTCTTAGAAGAAATACCCTTTAGGTTTCTATTGTTAAAATGCAACTGTGATTCTTACATCTTTCAGACAACTAAAAGCATTTTGGAAAGGCAGAAGGTGTCATTGTCATCGACAAATTCATCTTGCAAACTCATCAGTGTTTCAGGTCAAGTCCTGATAACAGCAATGTGTTGGCCAGTCCTATTGAAGGATGAAACCACTGGTTGTGGATGGGCTCAATTTTCATGATTGCAATCCAAAATACTGCATTTGAAGAGAGGTTCTTCATTACATCTTGAATTGTCCACTGCTGTGGTGATAGGAGCATGGTTGAGTATGTATGAATTGTTTTACTGAAAACATGGATTGTAGGTTTCTCTCTCTGGCAGATCTTGTAAGCTCTGCCAAATTATGACCACTTTCCACACTTCTCTGCAGCATGCTGACTCAACCAGGCTGGGAAACCTAGTAAACTTAACAGTCAACTGAGACATCTCAAGATATGTTTATTTGTTTATATGTATTATTTTTAGCTCTATTTAACCGCATAACATGAACACATTCGGGTTGTATACTTTTATTCAACCAACCTAACACCTGGAGGCTAGAGGTACAGATGGATCAAAAGTGGTATTGCAAATGACAGATGCACAAAAATGATGGGCGTGAACATATAGAATTGATTATGTGCAAAAGATAGTTTATAAGGCCTTCTGTGAGATTGACCTGGTCAGCACTTTTGTTTGCTCTGAGGTTTTCATAATTTTTTCGAGATAAACTCTTATATATATATATATACACACA
>KE505264.1:194814-209128 GCA_000441515.1 Elaeis oleifera
CGCGCGGCTTCTTTTTCGGACTCTTCTGCCGACGGGTTTCCACAATGTCGACCGAACTCCTCCGACGGACGAGCTCCTTCTTCCGGTCTTCTCCAACGGCGAACTCCTTCAGCCATCCACCGGACTGCTTCAAATGCTCTCTGGGCCTCACTATCAGCCGAGCTTTTGCGGCGATTGACTAATCTCCGGATTTCTACAACGGCCGAACTTCTCCAACGGCGGATTTCTACAACGACGGAACTTCTCCAACAGCGAATTTCTACAACGGCCGAACTTCTCCGACAGCGGATGTCTACAACGGCCTCCGGGCTCCTACGACGGATGACTGCCTTCTGGATTGCGCCCGAGCTCCTGAGAGAGCCGGATTTCTGCTCCAAACTTTTATTGCAGATGGGCTTCATCCGGACTTCTACAACGAACAGACTCCGAACTCCTACCGCGAGCGGCCTACTCCGAGCTCCTACTACGGACGGTCTACTCCGAGCTTCTACTACCAACGGTCTACTCCGAGTTCCTATTACGAGCGGTCCACGCCGTATCTCTACTGTAAGCCTCCATCCGAGCTTCTATTGTAACGAATTCCTTCCGGACTTCTGTTACAGGCGGCTTCAGCCGAGCTTTTCAATAACGATCCCATCCGGACTTCTACAAGAGCCGGACTTTGTCTGAACCTCCATAGCGAACAGATTCCGAACGAACTTCCACAATGGACGGGCTCCAGCAGCTAGATTTCTACAACGGCCAACCACCTCCGGTGTCTGCCGTACCTCCCCAGCCATCAACCTCTAATAGTGTCAGCCGGACTTTAACAACGTCAATCGGATTTCTACGGGATCCTCCAAACTCCTCCAGCGGATGGACCTCTCCAACGCCATTCGAAGTCCACTGCCGGTCAACGCTCTGTCGGATTCCTCACGAAGCCGAGCTTCGTCAACAGAAAGTCTCCGTCCGAGCTTCTACAGCAGATGATTTTCGCCTGCAGCGTCAGCATCCAAGGCATCCAGCGACAGTGGGCACGTCAGCAACCTCGGGAACATCCGAACTCCTCTCAGACAGAGAGCTGCCCTACTCCTTCGGATGCCCCAACCGAGCTTCAGTCAACAGGCCCGAATTCTCTGGCAGGCCACGATGATGGCCACGACTCTGCTCCACTTCCTGCAATGGATTCACGCGGCTCCGCCACTCTCTGTCAAGCCACGATGATGGCCACGACCCTGCTCCACTTCCTGTAACGGATTCCACGCGGCTCCACCACTCTCTGACAAGTCACGACAACGGACATCACTCCACTCTCCGTAACAGATCACACGTGGCTCTAAACGGCCCCTGACGCCACTACTCTCCGTAACAAACTCCGCGTGGCCCCGAACGGTCCACTATCAGGCGGTTACAGACGTCGCTGTCAATCAGTTCGCTCTCGGTCTATAAATATAGACCTCCAGATACGTTCTTCTCTAAGCTCAAAAACTCTATCTCAAAATTCTGCTAAAATTCTCATTCAAGCACTCCATTCCTGTTGAGGCAGAGAACTGACTTGAGCGTCGAAGGGTCTTGCCGGAGCAACCCCAACTCTGGTTTAGACTTCCCTTGCAGGTCTCGACGGCGACCGCGGCTCCATCGACTCCAGCTTCTCCGGCATCAGCGGATTTTTGCACCAACAGTTCTAATAGTTTTCAATAAAATCAATAGATCGATTATTGGTTTATTGTATCATCCAATAATTTTACACTCGAGGTAAATCGATGAACATCTAAGTGTTGTTTAACTTTGAGAAATCCTTTCACCATCATTGGCTTCTATCATTATTTTGCATCCATTGAGGATAGGATATCTCCATAGGTTGAAGGACCATCATTCATTCGGAGTGCTCCAAACTTAGCACTTATGCTTTATTCAATTCTACTTCTTTCTCTTCTCCTGAGTTCGGATGTACTTGACTAAGAATTTTATGTAGTTTTGCTACCAGAGGGTGTGCAACTTTTATTTCCAACAAGGAGGCTTTCAAATGTTTATTCATAGAAAATGCTTTCTCAAATAATGTATAGTTTTTTTAATTATATTAGAATCCAAGCCACTGACATCTGATTTGATATGTTTAGAAGATGCGCTATTTTTGGCATAGCGCAAGAACACAATCTAAAATCTTAAAGTCCAACTTCCTCTTTTTGGTGGGTAAAACCCCCATTTTTATGAGGCACCTCTAAACTCCAAGAAATTCAAGATAGAATTTCTAACTGTTCCATATGATTATTTTCTTTGGCTTTATATATGATTTGTATCATACGTCTAAATAACATTGCAAAAGAGGGTACATTTTCGCTTTCTTACATTATGCCAACCCGACACTAGGTTCAATTGATTGATATTAGGTATTCCTCCGTCCAATGCACCACTACAAGAAAACGTAAATTTTGGAAAATAACAGGATTATTTATTTTGAGTCTGAATATTGCAATTAAGTCATCAAATTCTTTCTTTTTAAACAACTTACTTTCGATCATCTTTTCAAGTCCATTTTTGAAACACATGCCAATCAGATTGCACCTCATATCATGCCACACGTGTCATGAGTTACATAGTTTTCAGGGGCAATATTCTGCCAAAGGTCCCAAACTGCAGTGCGCATTGGGTGGTCCAAATAGTATTGGGCTGTCCAAATAGCATTGGGCCTCTGTGTCTCTGTGTGTGAGAGAGAGAGAGAGAGAGGGAGAGATGGCAAAGTTTCAAGCGAGCCTCAAAACAGAAAACCATATATCAGGTGGTGTCTTGCTTTTTGCTGTCACTGTATATTCTTGCACACCCCTTGTTCCTTGCACTACGTGTACCTCAAACTCTCTCTTTTCACAATAAATTTCTGATAGGTGATGTGGAAACCTCCCATTACCTTCCCATTTCTTCAAAAAATATATATTAGGTGGTGTTTTCACAAAGTAGGGTTAGCAGGATCCACATTGCTTGATTCTTCCAAGTCATTTAGATTTGACATCCATGCCTGCCCCACAGCGCCACATTTTCCAATTTGAGTTCAGGTACAAAGTTCCTCCACATAAATCTCCTCCCAATCCACTTGCAGAGCAATAATGTTGCGGCAGTCGAAGTCATAAAACCGAACAAAAAGTTGATTCCTTTCTATCCAGAGATTTAGATCCTAATGTCCCACCTAGATATCCTGAAACCCAGCAGATTGGTCAGCCCAAGATATTTCCCAATATCTTCCACCAGACATATATGGTTCCACATATCTCTATCTCCCTCATTCTGTCTTAATTCGAAAGGCTTATTTTGTGTGTTCTGTAGCTTTCCTGTTTTTAAAATCCACATTCCATTTGCGTGGAAGGCCACATCTCTCCTTTTCAACTAATATCTCCTTGGTGCCATCCTTTCTTCTTTCAACCTTTTAAAAGATGGGAACAGACAGAGACCTTGGCTTCCTAAAACAACGCATCGATTCTTTATTGATTGGAGAATAGGTGCGGATGTCACTTTTCTTGGCTCTTTGCTCGGAGATTTTTGGTTGTTTGCTTTGCAGGGACTATTTGGGGTACTGTATCTTTTAGAAATAACTTGGAATTGGTTAGATTTTCTAAGTGGCTTCGTACCAAGATTAACGAATATTAGAAGATATTTGGTTCGCGATGAAATTAAATTAAAATGAAAATCAGAATGAATTGAAATCAGAATGATTAAATCTTTTGAAGCGTTAGTTCATTATCGGAATCGAAATTGGAATGAAATTTGAATCCCTAGAAGAAGAAGGGATCGAGTTTTAGATAGATTGGATCATTTCCATTCCATCTTAGAATCGAATTTAGAATGAAACTCCTCTCAATCAAATGGTTGGAATGAGAGTCACGCATTTCCATTCTGATTACAGACCCCAACTACTCCTAGCCAAACACTCTCTTTAAATTATCTGATAGAATGATCCATGGCCAATTCTAGGATGAACACAAATCCTGAATTTTGAACCCAAAACATCCTTCAATTGGACTAAGGTGCAACATTGGATCATAGCCTGCTTCACTTTCACTCACCTATAGTTGGTCCTTGTAATGCTTCCTTGATGTCTTTTATTTCCCTCCATCATGATGGGCTTATAAGGTCCTTGGTGAACTATAAATTATAGGCCATGGAGAGCTGCAAACCTTAATTCTTGCCAACAAATCAAGACTCACAACATCGATAATTTATAGTTTAGGAAGCTAAGTAGGCATATAAATGATCATAAATGAAGAAGCATATGACAAAAGTAGTTCACGCATGTGACCGGCATTGCGTAAAAAACTCACCAAAACCACGAACCTGACACGAATCGAGCATTTTGGTTTAGTTTACATTGCTTTCTTTCTTATAACTTGTTCAATTCCGATTTCAAAATTTTTCAAACCAAAAAGTCAATAGAATTTCTATTTGAATTTGTAGAAACTAACTCAACCGACCCAACCCGGCTTGTATATGCTATCTTCAACACATCAGCTCTAACTCTTTTTCGCTATTCTTTTTTTTTAGATAAATCTGGATTTTATTTAGACTCATCTAGAAATATACATCAATGTGAATCAGGAAACAATATGAGAAAAAATAGAAAAGAAATCAGAAAATAAAATCTATAACATAGTTTGATTAGCCATATATCTTATCATCCAATCAGCGGCACTATTAACTTTCTAAAGATATGAGTTATCTCATACATAAGAAGAACGGACATCATTCTCTAGCAATCATATTTGACAGAAAGCCTCACAATTTTTGTGGACCCATTAACCATCTAATCACTATCAACGAATGTCCTTCAAGAACAATGCGGGAAGCCTTAAAGAATTTTATCGCATAGAGCAAAACTTCTCATGCAGCCTAAAACTCAGCAACAGGAATTATTGTTCTACTTTCACTGTATAGCCATAAGGTATTCATCGTTGTTCTACTATCACCTTTACCTCTCTCTTCCCTTATTACAGAGAATCCTAACCCTTTCAATTCACTCCTCCCTTGTTCTGCTAAAACTGAGGCTCATCAAATCCTCATTAGCATCATCACCTCCCCCTCTAGCTGCTTAATGGCATCCTCGCTAGGTGAACCTTGAAATCATTTTTTGCCCTTCATCCCTTCTTTTCTCACTGGACCTAAGGTTTGTCTAATCCAGACTAGCATCCTCACCCCTCACCTCACTTCTCCTTCAACTCTCATCGACGTCCTCGCTAAAACGAATCCTAAAACCTCTTTTTTGGCCCTTCGCCCCTCCATTATCTTACTGGAGCTAAGGTTCATCAAATCCTCACTAGTATCCTCGCTTCTCGCTTTCCTCCTACTCTAGCCTCTCATCGGCATCCTCACCAAGGTGAACTTTTCTTTTTTGCCCTTCACCCTGTCCTTCTCTCATCGAAGCAAGGACTCGTGCCTTAGCTGTAAGAGATCATCTTTTTGATTTTTTTAATAATTTTCTTACCTATCTCCTCAAAATTTAGACATGTACTAAAGTCTCTATCCAAAAATATACAGTTTTTGAACGATTTCTAGCCCATGATCTCAACCCCATAAACCAAACTAAATTCTCAATTCGATTTTTCATTTAGTTTTATAACTGTCAAATTGATTTCTGTTTTGGTTTTAAGAATTTGATTCAAATCAATTTGGTTTCAATTCTACCTATAGGACCTAGTCCATAGATACCTCTATATGTACTGATTCATGCATCATGCTTGAATATTTTTTGGTCTTATTATGTAGAATTTTACTTCCTTTACCTCTAGCAAAATATTAAAGAGAATTCATGCTTAATAAGTAAAACATAGGGATGTTGGTTAGACGTAACGTGAGAGATACCAAGCTCCATGTTACTTGCATGTAGACCTACTCATCGAGATGGTCAAGCTGAATTTGAATCAGACTCATCCTATGATATAAAGCGAAATTCTTTATGCATCGTGGGTGGTGTAAAAAATTCGACGTGGAGTGTATCATCTCGTTCGATTGATTAACGTAGTCACTACTTTCAATACGCATTTAATACCTGCAGATCGACTTTTCGTTAAAATTTTATATGACCAAATACTTCTGTCCTTTTGAAAATTATGACATTTTATGTCCAAATTATGACATTCTACATCCATAATATGCACAGGATGTCATAATTTTTTTTAAAGAATAAGGGCATTTTGTCATTCAAATTTCAATAAAAAACCAACCTGCAGACATTAAATGCGCTTTGAAAAGTAATTGGACAAAAATGTCCCTCTCATATTATGATATTCAAGACCATATTATGACATTCTGGGCTATATTACACCATAGGATGTCATAATTTTTTCAAAAGACGGGTATTTCGTCATACAAATTTTAAATAAAAAATCGATCTGCAGACATTAAATGCGCGTTGGAAAGTAATGATTACGTGGATCAATCGGACGAGATGGTCATATCAGATTTTCTACACCACCCGTGGTGCACAAAGAATTTCTTATAACAAAAATCCTAAGCCCAAGCCCGATACTTACTTGGGCTTATGGATTTGGAGTTGGGCCTCGGGCTCTCTAGCTAGACCAAGTGGTAGACTAATGAGGGGGAGGAGGGCTTCTTTGCTCAGGGATATCATCCCGACAGCGGCTCGCTAGATGAAGTCATGAATCCTAGTCGACGAACTCGAGAGACTCTTAGTCTTGGGCAATGAAGGCACTAGCTTCCAGGGAGCCTAGGAAGTTCTGGATGATGTAGGTGGTAGCCTCCTAGATCGCTATCGTATCCTTCTTAAGGCTAAGGCCGAACTCCTCCATGTCTTAGTAGTAGGCCTCGATCAAGGAGCTGAACTCCTTCACCTTGTGCTCTTGAACCTCCATGCTCCACCACTAGCCCATGCTTCTTCTCCCCATTCTTCCTCATGGTCCAATAGGGATTTTTACTACCAGAAGGATTTAGAGGGAAAGGGTTGACCACAAAGATGGATTTAAGAATCCAAGGCAAGAATTAAGGTTAGGGCTCCGAGAGGAGGGGAACAGAAAGAAAGTGGAAAGAGAGATTCAGTCTGGTAGACTCAATGCTACTGGATTACTAGGTTATATATTTAATATAATATCTTATAGATACTAGGCTCAGGCCAGGTCGATATAAATCCGAGGCTGGCTAATTTAATGGGTCGGTTTAAGTTTCAGATCCAACCTAACTTTGCAGGCTTAAAAATCAGACTCAAGCCTATCTAAAATGGTTCGGGCTTAGATAGATTGGGCATGCTACTCGATAATTGAGCAAGTCAACTTGCTTGTATCCCTGGCCTACTCCTTGCATCCCCTACTCCAATGTAGGCTACTTTATTTATTATATTTACATGTGGACCAATACTAAATCATCAGTAGTATCTTTCTTAAAAGAAAATTATCAAGAATACATAGGATATAAGCTGAATCTGAATTAGGTTTAGGTTGCATTGTCTTCAATTTTCAATACATTTACCTATAGAAGGATGCTAGTCAAACTTTAAGACACCATTCATTCATTTCTATATCGAATACCACAAGATCAACTTTAATTTTAGATGAGGATAAATACCATAAGAAGAAGAAATTAATCCTCTTTGGATGCCAGTGATTTCTCCCTGCATGACGCAAGCTCTAGTGTTAGCTATAAAAAGGAAACTCTTCAATAAGTAGGACGAGAAACAGATATAGAGGAGTTACATTACTAATAGGTGCAGAAAAATGGGAGGATAAGAGAGAAAGAGGTGGTGGATCAGAAGAAAGAAGAAAAGAAGATACGGGCGAGGAAGAGAGAAAGAAGAGAGTGAGAGACAAAAAGAATGGATGGTGTTGTGGTCAATCCCTTCGTCGTCTGGTCACCGAGAACAAGCACCTGCAAAGAAAGTCCATACTGACCGGAGATGCTTCCGGCGGGGACCCTCCGACGGTCAAATCAGAGAGGAGACTAGGCAACAGTAAAAAAGAATCAGAGGGCTCAGTGATGGAGAGAGGGAGAGCTCGAGAGAGCTTCAGAGAGTTAGAGTGCCTTTCGAGACCTCTCCAGCCTTTACCTTAAGTTGTTGCCTTACCCCATTTTATAGCAGAAGGCGGTATGGCTCCGCCACTGATGATGTAGACAACTGGGGAGTTGTCAAGTCGTCGGGGTTGTCAAATCATCGATGGGCTGACAGGTCATTGGAATTAATCCATATCCTTGGCAGGACGGCGCCTCAGGTCCTTGGCAGGACAACACTCCCTGGCGGTCATGCAGCATGTCCTTGACAGGACAGCGCCCATGCTGGTCGTACGGCGTTTGGAAGGACTGACCGACTATACGTCGAGATTCGACTGTCGAGTGGTGACTCGGGAGCACAGTCGGCCGATCTGGTGGCTTGTAGAAGTCGGACGTCGGCTGTCCCACCTGACAGAGAGTCGGTGATACAGGTTCGACCTTTCGGCCGGTTGGAGGCAGCGTCGGCCCGCTTGACCGGCATACTCCGGGTCGAGTATCGTCGGTAGTTATTGTCGGAGTCGTCCGTCCGTCGGATGGATAGAGTCGGTCGTTGGTCAGGCCATCCCGAGGACGAGTCAGCATCGGGGGTCAGTCGGTGAATCGACGTCGGGGCAGTCGGCGTCGGGGTCAGTCGGTATGTCCCAACAATTGCCCCTCTACTCCTGAGTCTAACGTCGTGTTGGCCCGCGTTGCCATGAGGACGGCGGCGTCGGGCGAAAGGAGTGAATTTTCATCACGTCATGTCCCGATTCTGCCGACCTCACCAACGGACGATCCGACGTCAGGCGTCTCATTGGGAACGCAAACCGCCGTCAAGCGTTTCATTGGGAACGCGGATCGCCGTCAGGCGTCCCCTCGTGAATGCGAACCGCCGTCAGTTAACTGATCCCGAGATGCGGCTTTTTTGCCACGTGTCGAGAGGTAATTGGGCTGGGGCCGTTCGCACGGATGGGGACGACGTGGCTCGATCCAGGGCAGGTGCGTCGAATCGTCGGACCGGAGAAGGGCCCAGATGCTGCCACGTGTCATCATCCGAAAGATCCTCGTTCGGCGTGCTCCCATCCTGACCGTCGAGGGACACTATATATACGCAGTCACTTGTGTCCAAATCTTCACTTTTCACAGTCCTGCTACTGAGACTTTGGCCGAGTGGTCCCCTTAGTTCTCCAGGTAGTTGTCCCTGCCTTCTTCCTTGAAAAGTTTTCTCGAAGCTTTTGTCTTTGTCTCCTTGCATTTTTCGCTTCCTTTGGATCTTCTCCTTTCTTCTTCTTTATCCTCCCTCCTAGCATCATGGCTGGAACTTCTCCTCGAAGAGATCAGTCGGGAAACCGACTGACAATTCTCGATCGACCTCGGAGGTGGAGGTTTCTTCATTTTCGGGGCCGAACGTTGATCGGCTCAAGGAGTTATATAGTATCCCGGAGCAGTTTCGGCTGTTCGCCCCCTGAGGCTGAGGTCGGGTTAACAACCGCCCCGGGCCAGGTGGCCTTCTATGTCGAGGACCTCCGGGCCGGTCTTCGTTTTTCGGTTCCAGAGTTTGTCCAGAACATCCTGAACTATTACGGACTTTGTCCAGCACAACTGGTACCGAACTCAGTCCGGCTGATAGTCAGCTTTGCATTGTTGTGTCGGCTTTTGCCGACCCATCCTTGAATTTTTTTCTTCCGGACGTTCTTCATCCTTCGACCCACCCTAAAGCCCGAGGGTGGTGATTTTTCAATCCTCGGAAGGATCTTTCCTTCATCACTGATCTTCCATCTTCAATTCATAGGTGAAAGAACCAATTTTTCTTGTTTCCTCTTCACTTCCTTGGGGGTTTCCTTCCCGCTGGGGCGACCCTCTAACTCGGCCGAATGAGAACAGCCGAGTGGAGGCAGGTGATCGGGAGGACTTCTACCGACTCAAGGACATGTTGGTACCGAAGCAGAGAGAGTTTGTCACCGAACAAGCTCTTTATGACGTCGGCTTAAGCTCGGTCCCCTGCCTAGGTACAGTCCGACCCGTCGGTTGTCTTTTGGCTCTTTATTGTCTCCAAACTCGTATTAACTTTTTGTTGAAATTGCAGATATGCCACCGAGAATGAGACTGACGGATGCCGAAATTCGACAACATGCGGCAAGAAAGAGACCGGCGTCTGGGGCCTGACCGTCACGACCGCACAAGAGGCCCCAGACGTCACGCCAGACGTCATCCCCGACTGTCGTTGCGATGGTGGCTGAGCAGTCAGAGCTGGTCATCGCATTGTCAGCGCCGGCGGTGCCGCCCGAGGAGCAGCCCGAGGAAGGACAGCGGAGGCGTAGCCGAGGGAGTGTCGGCAGCTTCGCCGACGGAGGAGGTTCGGGTTGAAGCTCGGGAGCCCGAACGGCCTTCGACGGCTCACGCCGCGGCCTCGGGGGGGGGGGCTCAGTCGAGTTCGAGCCTTCCTCTTTCCCGACCTTCGGGCCTAGGCGACTGGTCGGGAAAGGCCCCAATGGCTCCGACGAATGACACGAGGTCGGGGACCGTGCTGCGTCATCCGACATCCGGGTCTCCGAGGGAGTTTCGGCCCTGGCCAACCACAACTTGGCCAGGAGGCTGTGTCAGGCAACCCTCCTCCCGGCCGACCGGGAGCTCCTGAAGACTCGACCAGTGATCGAGATGTTGTCCTCTTTCTATCCGACTATGATCGGGGTAAGTTCTGCTTTGTCTTCCCTCTCCGTCGTTATTTCGTTATTTTATTCTTCTGACGATCGGCTTTTTGTTCACAGCTTATCTATAACATATCCGAACTGGAGGTCGGATACCGGAGGTTTGGAGACATCCGGACGGCTTGGAAGGATCGGGCGGAGACCGTCGAGGCTGAGAAGGCGACAATGGTCGAGCAGCTGAAGCAGTCGGTCGACCGTGAGGCCCGGCTCGAGGAGGAGATCTCCCACCTTACCGATGCCCTGACTGCCTCGGGGGCCGAACTTCAGTCGGCCCGCGAGGAAGCCAAGCGAAAATCTTGTACCGTTCATCGACTGCGGCGTGAGCAGGATGGTTGCATCGGCGAGCTCGAGGCCGAGCGTGAGCAACTCTGGGTTAGTTTGGAGAATCTCGCCAAGGCTGAGGAGAACTTATCCACCGCTCAAGCCGACGCAGACATAGCGAGGGCGGAGGCAAAGTCGGCGAAGGAGGCGATGAGTCGGACGGTGGAGGACTTCCGCGGCTTCGATGAGTATCGGGAGGAGCTCCTGGAGAGTGGCTTCGTCTCGTACCGAGTGGGGTACGAGGACGCCCGAGAGGCAGTCCAGGGTCTGTATCCGGAGCTCGATCTTAGCAGCATCGTTCCCCCAGGGTCGGAAGGCCAAGATGCAGAAGAGGTGGCCGACCCAACGTCGGGAGATCACACTGCCGTGGAGGAAGCCGCTGCGGAGGAAGCCATCCTAGAGCAGGGCACCGAAGGTGAGGCGGCTCTGACCCCCGATGCGACTCCGACCCGAGCGGCCACGCCGATCGCCCCCGAGCTTCTCCCGGTCCAAGAAGTTGACTCCGACGAGTAGTCGGAGCATCTTTGTTTTATTTTGTTTCAAATACTTGTAATCGGGCTTCGGCCCAATTTGTAAATCTAGTTTCAATCTTGAATGAAATTGAAAACTTTCAAAAAAAAATTTTCTTTGTGTAACTTGGAACGTATGTTTCTCCGAAACGTCCCCGAGCGTACAAATCGTAGGCCCGATGTACCTCGTTAGGTCATTCGATAGGACCCCATGTAGCCAACTGAGATAGTCAGTAGCGTGCGCCAAAATAAAGACAGAGCGAGCTCCGATCATAGACTGACGTTCTGACTGCCGTAGGGTCCGATAGTCGAAAGTGTAAGTCAAGAGTGTAAGTTGAGAGTGTAAGTCGAGCGTCCATCGCCCAGACCTGGGTCGAGCGTGTATGTCGAGTCAGAGGTCGACCGACCTTCGGACGCAGTTCGTTGACATGATCACCCCGTAGGATCTGACAGTAAAGTAGTATCCGACGTACTTAGTCAGGATAACGATGGTAAGTCGAATATCCGTTGCCCAGACCTTGGTCGGGCATATACGTCGCGATGTATGATAAACGATGGTAAGCTGAATATCCTTCGATCGATCGTGATCGGGTCGGTAAGTCGCGGGTGCGACGTCGGTCGTCCTGACGTTTTGCTTTTCTTGATCAGGGCCAAGTCGGTAAGTTAGCTAGTCACGTTGATCGAGAGTCGACTGTGGAAGGGGCGTGGCTTCAACTTAAGGGAGGCTTCATCGCCAACGTCGGCCTTCCATTAGCGTAGATAGATCGGTCTCCGTAAGAGTCTGATGCGTCGTCGGCGGTCGGGCTGTAGATTCCCTATGGAACGTTGGGCCCAAGTCGGGGTGTCGGGGCTCGTACTCCTGGCGAGCGCCGACCCACGGTTGGAGAGCCGAAATTCGTAGACTCTGAAGTTTTGAAACTGAGTTTGTATTCCGAACAAGGGCATACAGAATTTACTGGTAGTACAATCTCAGATTGTCGACATTCCAAGTACGGGGAATGGCCGTCCTTCCAGGGTCTCGAGTCGGTAGGCTCCCGGCCTGTAGGTGTCCGCTACCTTGTAGGGTCCTTCTCAGTTTGGAGACAGTTTTCTTGATCCAGAGGCTTCGATACTTCCGCCTTTCTTAAGACCAGATCTCCGGGTCTGAAAGACTTCGGCTTGACTTTGGTGTTGTAGTATCGGGCCACTCTTTGTCGGTAGGAAGCCATGCGAAGTTGAGCCTCGCATCGGAGTTCGGGTATGAGGTTCAAGTCGGCTCTCCGACACTTAGAGTTGTCCGGTTCACAGTATTGCTCAACTCTAGTTGATGGCAGTCCGATCTCAAGTGGGATCATTGCCTCCGTCCCATAGGCCAAGTTGAAAGGAGATTCTCCGATCGGGACATGGGGCGTTGTTCGGTACGTCCACAGGACGGAGTGCAATTTCTCAACCCAGAGGCTTTTGGCTTTGTTCAGTCGGGTCTTCAGTCCATGCAGAATGGTCCGGTTGGTTACCTCGACCTCACCGTTAGACTGTGGATGTCCGATCGAGGTCAGCTTATGCGTGATATGAAATCTCGCACAGAACCCTCTGAAGTCTTGGTTGTCGAACTGTCGCTCATTGTCGGTGATGATAGTGTGTGGTAGTCCGAATCTGAAGATGATGGACTTCTGGACGAAGCCTTCCATCTTATGCTTGGTGATTTGTGCCAGAGGTTTGGCCTCTATCCACTTGGTGAAATAGTCAATTACGATAACTATGAACTTCTTTTGGCCAGATGCCGGAGGAAAAGGGTCGAGTATGTCGATTCCTCACTGGGCGAAGGGCCCCGGAGCAACAATGGGAGTCAGCTGGTTGGCGGGTCCGTGTTGAATGTTGGCATACTTTTGACATGGTTCACACCTCCGAACCAACTCAGCCGCATCCTTCTTCATGGTGGGCCAGTAGTAACCCTGTCGTAGGACTTTGTAGGCCAAGGATTTGCCCCCAAGTGATTTCCGCAGATTCCTTCATGCACTTCTCTAAGCGCGTAGTCTGCGTCTGTCGGTCCCAGGCACCTCAGCAAGGAAGGAGAACGACCTTTTGTAGAGTCGCTCGTCCATCATAACATATTGGGAGGCCGTCCACCGGAGTCGTTTGGCTTCCGCGGGGTCTCCAAGGCTGATTCCGTCAGTCAGATACTGAACGATCGGATCCATCTAGCTCGGCTCGATCGTTAGTTGCAGCACCTCCTCAGTCTCATCGACGCTCGGTTGCTCGAGACTCTCTACGAGTGTCCGGCCCAAAGTGCCGTAGTCGGATGTCGCAAGCCTAGAGAGTGCGTTGGCCCGAGCGTTCTCCGTCCTAGAAATATGGGAGATCTCGAAGTACTTAAGATGTGCTGCGAAATCTCTCACTTTCTGGAGATATTTTGCCATGCTCGGGTCCCGCGCTTCGAATTCACCTCTGACCTGCCCCACAATCAGCTAGGAGTCGGAGAAGACTCTGAGGCCGTCGATCCCGAGCTCCTTCACTACTCTCAAGCCAGCTAAGAGTGCTTCGTACTCGGCTTGATTATTGGAG
This sequence comes from Elaeis oleifera, assembly GCA_000441515.1. Classification (NCBI taxonomy): domain Eukaryota; kingdom Viridiplantae; phylum Streptophyta; class Magnoliopsida; order Arecales; family Arecaceae; genus Elaeis; species Elaeis oleifera. Next base: position 208,832 of record KE505264.1, read on the forward strand.
GCTTTGAAGTCGAATCGAAGGCGTACTTGATAACCACCCTTCCGAGTTGGTGAGCAGGAACCCGACCCCACTCCCTCGAGCGTTGGAAGCTCCGTCGATGTGCAATACCCAGGTTGACCCGAGGTCACGTTCAGAGGTCGCCGCCTCTCTAGAGCCCCCATCTTCCGACACTCGGTCGGTTGTCGGGCACTCCGCAATAAAGTCGGCCAAAATCTGAGCTTTCAAAGCAGATCATGGTCGGTACTGAATGTCGAACGCGCCCAGCTTCACCACCTATTTCGTCAGTCGTCCTGATGT
>KE505264.1:222032-235579 GCA_000441515.1 Elaeis oleifera
TATATATATATATATATATATATATATATATATATATATATATATATGGAACGATGTATTAATCTCGTTTTATGTCTGTGTTGCTTTGTAGGGAGTTAGCAAAGGCTCAGTGGCAGAGAAGGTCCTGTTATCAATGGTGGAGAATGGGAGGCCAGCAGACTTTGTGTTGTGCGTTGGTGATGACAGGTCGGATGAGGACATGTTCGAAGACGTGGCTGGGGTAATGACAAAGAATCTGGTTGCCCCCGGGACATCACTGTTTGCTTGCACGGTCGGGCAGAAACCAAGCAAAGCCAAATATTATCTTGACGACACTGTTGAAGTCATAGGTATGCTAGCAGAACTTGCACGAGTATCTGGGTCGCGGAGAACGGAACAACCATCCGCATCTGCCGAGATGAGAGATGATACATCCCACTGAAGACACGTTCCCGGTTCACTTCCTCGATTCTTTTTCCACCAAATTCCAGGTAGAAGAAAATTTTTTTGATGGTTCTCAGAGCTGGAGGTGAGATGCAACAGATTGCATTTGATCAGAGGCCGCTAAGGAGGTGGCTATGCAAGTAACCATGTTCTTAAACCGGTTCATACCTATGGAACGGTGTGGCGCATGGAGAAATTTTCAGACTGGAGTCAACTACTAGGAGAGAGGCCACGTTCGCTTCCAAGGGCAGTTCTGCCGCTTGCTTGAGTGGGAACCAATCTAAGAAGTAGGTGTTACCAAATCTCGTTCTTTTGCCACACAACTTTGTGCGATGGAGGGAGATCCGTAGTATCATCAGATTAACCGGTTGAATACTAACTCGTAACATACAGTTTGCATTTTTAGGGGTGAATTTGTTTCAACCCATTTTCTTCATGTACGTATCTTGCATCGCTGTTCTTGTATTGTTGTTAGAAACAGTCAACATGAGAGGAAGGGAGAGGAGGAAAAGAATATTTCAAAGTTAGATCCACGGTTTCAAGTTTCAACGTGACAAATTAAAAAGCTGCTTTTGTGCCCTTGGTTCAACACGAAAATAAAAATGTTGACATACCTCTTTCGAAGTCACATCGGTTCCTTGATAGGATGATGATTGTATGATTAGATTTCGATCATAACCCGGAAGTTTTAACCATCTTGAAGTGTATGCATATTATATATTGGCACGCTCATGTTTAATCTATTTGTAATATCCCACCGAGTATCTGTCGTATGCACGTAAGATAAATCTAGAAGACGTGGCACTATCAGCACCTCATTTTCATCATTGACAAGATGTTTAGGAGAAAACAACGTTTTGCACCTGGCCTTCTACATCGAAGATAGGATTTTTTTTAAATATTTTTTAAAACTTTTTTTCAATCCATCCCTGATCCCAATTTATTTCCATTCTATCCTAATTTGGTTGCCTAAAGTGCCATTTGTTGAAATCGCATGTCCGACATGCGAGTTAGTCTTGAAATCGCATGTCCAACATGCAATTTCATGCTAAGTTGGCCCCTCACGTCGGCTAAGAGTTGTTGAAAATTTTAAATAGAAACCGCATGTCTCACATGAGATTTCGGTCCTCGATGCCCTCACCCTCCCATGGTCTCCCGTGATCTATCTCACCCCACCCAATAGGTCGAAGCCTTCCATGGTCCCCCACTCCTGCGATCGGCCTCCTCTCACCCGACATCCTTCGGTCCCACTTTCCAGCAATCGGCATCCACCCTCTCGACCAACCTCCCCTTTCTGTGATCGGCATCCGCCCTCCCGACCGGCTTGCTCTCGTGACCGGCTCGGGCTCCGCCCGCCCTCCCGATCGGGCTGCTCCCCTTCTCAATCGACTTACTTGCGTGACTGGCCCCAATCCTCTCCCTCTTGCCCCATTCCTCCCCGACCGGCCTGCTCCCTCTCCCTGACCAGTCCCATTCTTCTCTCTCTTGCGCTGCTCCACCCACCCCAACCAACCTTGTCACCTATTGTCGTGGCCCCCTCCTCCTCTCAAACGATGGCCCCACCTCCAACCGACCCTCCTCCTCTTTCGATGCTCTCCTCAATCTCAGGCGCATCTCTACCTAATAATTTAATAAATATTTATTTATTCTTTAATGTTTAATATATTAAATAATTTTAAATTGCTTATTATTTATTCTTTGATGTTATGTTAATTTATAAGCATACTTAATATATTTTTTAATTTCTGCATGAATCAATACAATGCTCATAATCACATTTAGATTACCATCGGATATAGCACCTTTCATTTAAAGATAGATTTTATTTAATATATTAAATAAGTAATTTTTTTATTTTTAACATTTTAAGAAGAATATACGTATGCATGTATGCATACGTATATGTTTGCATGTATATATGCTGAGATTTATTGGACTCAATTCAAAGTGGATATAGAGAATAGCTTAACATTGTCCGTGATGGTACTGAGAATTTATCGTATGATCTATTATGATCAAAATAATTGGCCTGTCCATATACAAAGTAGGAATAAAGATATATTGATCAAATTATGAAAGCTGGAATCGCGCTTAGTATATCCCAACTATATATCCCAACTATGTTCATATGTGTGCATGTATATATACATATAATTAAGTTGATGCAAGTTTATTTGTAATTTATTTTTTTTAATTTTGATAGCATTGCCAAATTTACACTTTTTATTATATATATAGTGAAACATGGTAGAAACTATCATAGTCTTGTGTTACATTAATGGTTCAATAGTTAACGGACCGTATGGCATTGAGTACACTAGGCAACCGTAAAAGCCATTAGAATTAAATTTGGAATGACTAATGAGGAGTTGGAGGATAAATTTTACAAGATCTTTCATATTGATGGAAGATAGAATAAATACAACGATGATATGAAGATAATCTTTTCAACAGTAAGATTCCATCTATGTTTATCATGTGTAGAGTTGTACATAAACATGCAATCTATAGAAAATATCGGAGATATTCGTGATCGAGACAGTTTTGGAGTAGGTGATCGGAATTTCAGAATGACAACATAGATCGAAGAGCAGATTGTTTGCTTTAGTTTGTACATTATAGATAATGTCCCATTAGGTTCTAGACATACCGAGGAGCAATTTGGTACAGTAGACGATGATGTGACACAGAATATCATTAGACAAACGTCACTATATACAATTACTGATGATATGGTTCATACGGATAGTCGGCTTTTTCAGGAAGATTATGTGCCAAGCAAAGATGAAATGGAAGAGGATGCTCAGCAAGCTGGCACATCCCATGACATAGGAAGTCCACATGATATTGAAAGATCATGTGATGTAGGAAATTTAAATAAAATAAGAGTCCAAATTTTGTATGTTTGAACCTCCTTCCGGAACATGTAGTCAGTTTGATTGAGCAGCTGCTAATGTATTAGTGTGTTCTGCTTTGCAACCACAATGTAATACCTGGGAAAGAGGTGAAGAGTAATGTAAGAGGCTCCATTTTGTGGATAAGATTGAACTGTAAATTACGGTAAATAATATTCAATTGATACACATCGTGAATTCACGGTTGTTAAGTTGGAGCTAAAACTGTGGGTTGTTAAATGTAAGAACAGAGAGTCAAGATGTCAATGGATACTTCAAGCAATTAAGCAGCATGATAATTTTGAAATCATACGATATGCTGATCCACATACATATTTATCTGCTATACTTTCTCAGGATCATTGTGGGTTAGACTCTAATTTTATCGTCAATAAAATATGGGATTTGGTGAAAGAAGTACCTACAATTTTCATTGCTGGTATTGGTACAGTATATAAGAATAGATTCAACTATACGCATGGTTATAGAAAGTTATAGGATGCCAAGCAAAAAGCAATGGCCATGGTATTTGGTGATTGGCGCATCACTTGGTGGTTCAATGATCCATACATGCTGTGGTATCGACACAACACTTGACGGTTCATTAGTCATAGTAATGCCACGTTTAATTATTTGGTACGCGTATTAACCTAATTTCTTATAATTTTGGATCGTATCTATTTTTTGTATTGGTCAGCAGTAGATTTTCTGTTATGACAACGTGACGGGTTGGCAAGGATACATGATCTTACTCATCCAGAGTTAATATCCACAACCTCGCACACCATTCAAGATATTTGCACATCCGTGCTACATATTGTCGACCAGCATAGTCGTATCTCCATGCGTGTACATCCTCATGATTTCGAGACAGGTCAGGAGACTCCTTTAGCTTTAGGACATTCTACGTCATCTGGACCACCTCCAACCCAGCACAGATGTGGTAGTCGACGACATGCTACCTCTCCATTCTCGATGGCAGAGTTCTCTTCATATTCTCTATACATATCATCAGCTGCATATATACGCATGATGTTATGAACCAGTTCACCACTGTCTCGAAGGCAGCTATGCGATTTGAGTAGACGGCGGACCACATGGAGGACGAGGGACCTTCATATTATATTGACTATACAGGTGAGGGAGTTGCACAGGAGTCTCCGACCCACATCCGATCCACAGTCTCCACTATACGGAGGAGGATATGGGACCAAGTGAACCAGAACCAATGCATCGTTGAAAGCAACTTGTACGGACGAGGAGATGGCCACCATGTGGGACATGACTCATATATTAGATGAATCTGTCATGGTTTGTCACTATCATGACTCATGTACTGAACTTAGATGTATGGATCCAATTTATAAAATTTTATGCATTTTCAATAAGCACATTTCCCTTTATATGCAAATGTTGTCTCATAATTCTGAAATCAAATTAATTTATAATATCACATTAAATTTTATTATTAATAAAATTAAAATTAATTATTAATATGATAATATGAATCCTAAGGGCGTAAATCTTAAATTCTAAGCCCAAATTTAGATCCAAAATCAAAACCCCACATTTAAAATCCAAATTTGGGACATGGTAAGTCCGATCGACTGGCCCACCAAACTGGTTGACTGGTTTAGAACAGCATGCAGACTTGGAGAATACCACATGGTCGATCGGTGGTCTAGATCGGGCACGATCACTCTTCTCAGTTTAATTGCGGTGGATCGCATTGGTTCCGATCGACCAGTCTGGAGGGTTGGTTGATCGATGGTCTTGATCGGGCATGATCGGTCTTCTCAATACAGCTGTGGTTGATCGCACTGGTACCAGTCAATCTGTGTGGAACTACACAAAATGTCTGATCGACCGACCTATATTGACCGCGATCGATCGGCACTATCGAGTTGGTTGCGATCAATCGCATAGGCCCGATCGACCAAGGCCTGATAGTTTGGCCGGTCAACCATGTGGTCTTGGCCAGGCCGACTCAGGTTTTGCTGTGATCGACTGCATAGAAGCCGGTCAATCGGATTGAAACTTTTTTTATGCCATCGAATTAAAATTTAATTTTAATTCTAATTAAGTTTATTTATAATTTTATATGGAATATCCCTAAATGCTAAATTCGTAAATCAAAAACTCTAAACATAAAGCCCTAAAACCATAAACCGAGAACTTGAACCTAATTCTTTATTTGTTAAATATCACATGAAATTTAATTAATTTATTTTAATTTATTTTGGACTAATTTTATATCATAGCTACATAAATCATAATAAAGAATACATATGCAGAAAAATATCGAAGTCATAATTCAAGATACAAATAATACATAAGTCATAATTCCAATTACAAACAATACATAAGTCATAAGTCCAAATACAAATGATACATACATTTGGCTTACAAATACAAAAGATACATAAGTCATAATTTCAAATACAAACAAAAAAAGATCAAAGATCAAGGATCAAAGCATCGTATACTGCAATCGAAAGCCAAGGGCTAAGCATCCGCTGGAGGGTCCCGTGATGGTGGAGGAAATTGACGATAAAAGTGCAGTATGAACTGATCAAATCATGCAAATCCTTCGTCCAGACATCTCATCAGAGATATCTCCAGTGTATCTATTCGAGCAGATAATGCTTGTAGATCGAATGACTGCTGATCAGACTGTGTAGACTGGCCAAGCTGAGCGGCAAGAATAGATTATGTACTTTGAATATGATGCATAGGCTAGTCTTTGTCAGCAGGCTCACCTTCTTTTGTACTTTCTTTTTCATCCATATCATCTACACGTCTCCATACCCTATCAGAAAAATATATCCCAAGATGAGTGATTGTAGATATCAGTAGATTTAAGCTTAATAATTTCATCATTATCACTGATAGGGATATCAAACACTTCGAAGATAGCAGCCATGACAGCTCCATAGGATAAACAAATTTTGTACTTTGAAACATTCATTCATATAATGTATCATCATATATGACAAATTAACCCTGCTACCTGAAAGCATCACGTACATGAGATAAACATCTAGGAATAATACATTATCTCTATGACCCCTCGAGATAAAAATTAAGTATGAAAATATGATGAATAAGTTGGTTCAACAAAGGCAATGCACATGCACTAGGTTTAGCGATACCAACTAAACCATTATCCTCATAAATATTTCTAGCAGAGGAAAGATATTTTAAAACTCGATGGCTTCAATAAGTAATATTAAAATATTTATCACCATCTAATGGAATGTCTAATATTTGACCAAATATGTTATAGTCAAACTCAATAGTCTTTCCTTTGACATAAGACGAAATAGAACAACTCGATCTATCAAAATTAAAATTACTATAAAAATATTTCACTAATGTGAGATAGGTTGGCTTGTTAAGAGTAATCATTGATAACCAACCTATTCTTTCAATAAAAATCTAATTCAAAAATCACTAAATTGATCTAGGTCCACTATCTTTCCCCTCCATAACTTTTTTACGAGAAAAATTAGATCTAAACTCTTTTTCATATTTATAATTCAAAAATAAATCTTCTTTGTACCTACGTGCTGGTTGTTTTCTTTTTTCTATACAAGTTTTCTTTGTTTTCGACATATCACCTCTTTTTGAAGCCATTGGATCGATTTTAGAATGAAAGAAGATTAGAATTCATGATAGGACCAGAGTGGTAAGGATCGGATGGAAGAGGGGAACAAGGCTCACTCGGAGGAGAAGAGGGGTACAAGAAGGAGGCAAAGTGGAGGGAGGAAGGGGCCACAGTAAGAGGGAAGAAAGCTGCCTTGGGGGTGGGGGAGTTAAGGGCCACGACAAGGAAACAAGAGGGAGCAAGAGTATTTAGTTGAAGAAACATGAAAGTGCATGTTGGACATGCATTTTCATAGTGAAATCGCATGTTGGACATGCGTTTTCATTGTGAAACCATACATTGGATATGCGTGTTCATTATGAAATCGCATGTTCAACATGCAAGTTCACGTCATTCAAAATTTCAAATGGCTGAAATCGTTGATAATGAAAATGCATGTCCAATATGCGAGTTCATATGAACTCGCATCTTCAACATGTGAGTTCCATTTAAAATTTCAAACAGCTCTAAACCGACATGGGGGGCCAGCTCAACCTGAACATGCGATTTCAATACTAACTCATATGTCCAATATGCAATTTTAAGATATGGCATTCTAGCTGGTCAAACTAGGATAGAATGGAAATAAGTTGGGACTAGGGATAGATTAGAAATAAGTTTTAAAAAAAATCCTCAAAGACATTCTTGAAAAGATATGTTTTGAACTCTAATGAAGTGAAAGGATGGGAACAACATCATTGTTGCGGCCAATCCCCTATAGCGTTAATTTCGATGAAGAGTACCTGCAAAATAAAATCCACACTAACCGAAATTATGTCCGGTCGAGACCCTCCGATGCTTAAGTCAGTGAAAAGTAGTGAACAACAGATAAAGAGTATTTGAAATGATAGAGTATTAGTCCAGAATTATCTTACCCATGCTGTTCATTTACCTCCCTTTTATAGATAATTCTGATGTAACCGTCAAGCACGTGATCTCGCTTTTTATGATACTAAATTATCAGACCATAATCATGGAGGTAATGGGTTATTTATGCCCACTAATGATCGTGACACGTAGTCAATAACCATTTATAATGATTAGATGTGTTGAGAAGATAAGCCGACTATATATCAGTAATAGTAGTAAGTCGGTAGTCATGGCAATCCGAATGAGTATCGATCGGTTATTTGATATGCTGATGATCTTCGGTCGGAGATTAATCAAGTTGTCCATTGTTGGTTGATGATAGCCGACCGTTGGTCGGTCAACTGATTGTTAGTCAGAGTATTGTGTTCATAAGGCCGATGTAGAGTCGAAGTCGGAGGTTGGTTGAATTATCCCAACAGTTGCCCCCACTCCCAAGTCCAAGATGGTCTGACATGTATATCATCACGTGGTCTATCATGTTGGACGAAGGGAGTTGTCATGTGCTGCCTCGAACCCCGACTCGACTGCTGGTATTAATAACTTTTTGGAGTACGAGAGATCTTCAGTTATTTTGTTGTTTCGATAGCTGTGAAATCATCATTGGGCCATCGTTTCAAAAAGATAATTCGGTGCCGAATGATTTGATTTTGACTAGTAGATTTTGACCACGTGTCAAAACATTATTGGCTCGGAGCTATTCACGCAGATAACGATGAGGTGGCACGATCTGGAAGCAAGTGCATCGAACCGTCCGACCAATGATCGATCTTGATGTCGCCACATGTCGACATCTGAGGAGATCCAGATTTGACTGATTTTATCCGAATCGTTGAGGGGTCCTGTATATATACACAGTCATTTTCATCCAAGCTTTACTTTGCATTTGTCGCCATTCTCTGTAACAGAAGGTTCTGCTAGAAGGCTGCCCCAGTACTAGGAGCTCTGAGTTTTGTTTTTCGCACCCTCTTTAGCTTCAAGTCAAGTTTTCTTGTCTTTATCCTTTGGTCCTTCTCCCCTTAGGGTTTTGTTTTAGAGTTTTCTTCTCTTCTCTAGTTTTCATTTTGATGGCCAGTAAGAAGGCTTCTTCTTCTCGGGATAGTCGATCAGAAAATTTGACTGACGACTCTCTTTGGAATCCGAAAATGAAAGCTTCTTCCTTATCCGGGCCCAACGTTGAACGGCTCTGGGAACAATACCATATCCCGAAGCAGTATCAACTTTTCACTCCTGGCTCGGACAGTCGGGTGAATTTTTGTCCTCCAGATCAGGTTGTAATTTATGTCGAGGACCTTCGGATCAATCTTCGATTTTAATTTGAAGTTCGTCCGGAATCTTCTTGACTATTACGGCCTCTGTCCTGCTCAGCTGGCTCCGAATTCTATCTGGCTGATCATTAGTTTTGCCCTGTTATGTCATCTTATACCGATCATTCCTCATCCTTCTCTTTTCAATCTTTTTTGTCCTTCATCCTCATCCGAAGGCCAAAGATTGGTGGTTCTTTGATCCAAGGAAAGATCTTTCTTTCATTTTTGATTTTTCATTGTCCATTCATGGATGAAAAATTAATTTTTTTATTTTTTTCTTCTCCCTGGGGCTTTCCTTCGTGTTGGGGTGATCCGAGGACTGGTCCCAACGAGAACAGTCGGGTGGAGGTCGATGATCGAAAAGATTGTCTCCGACTGAAAGATATGGCTGTTCCACCGCACTGAGAGCTGATAACCGAAAAAGCTCTCTATGATGCCGGACTTAGTTCGGTCACTTTTTTAGGTATAACATAGTCGGTTACTTATTTTCTTGTCTGTTTCTAAATTTTATATTGATCTCTTTGTTTTGATTGCAGCTATGCAGCCAAGGACACGAGTGTCGACTGTCGATATTCATCTGCACGCTGCCAAGAAGAAGATAGCGGCTAAAGTCGGGCCTCCCGATCACCGAAGAAGAGTTGGGTCGCCACTCCATCAGTACTGATGAGGGAGTCCGACATTCCATCGAAGATGATTTTCGAGCCAGTTTTGGCATTGTCGGTCCTGACAACGCTTCCTGAGGCATCGTCTACTGAAGGTGAGATGGCAGAAGACAACGGAGCTATAGCAGTACCATCGGTGGCTCCATCAGTAGAGATTCGGATCGGGACAGGAGTCATGGCCGAACTCGAGCAATCTGCGGCTGCGCTAGCCATTCCTCCAGTAGAATATTCTCGGATGCAGTCGAGCTTCGACTTTCCAGCATTCTCAAGTGCGGGATTGCTGACCGGAGATCAGGGAAGGCGCCAGCGTTCAGCCGATGACAGGTCATCTGCATGCCTTCCAACTCTTTTCAACGTTCGGATCTCTGAGGGTGAGTCAGCCTTGGCCAATCCAGTACTGGCCAAGTGGCTCATCGAAGCTACTCTTCTCTCGACTGATCGGAAGAATAGGAAGAACCAGACTGTCACTGAAATATTTCTTCTTTTATCCGATGATACTCGGGATAAGTTTTTCTCTTTTTTTTGATCTAACTTGATTTATCTTCCGCTTTCAGTGGGCGCATGACATGCACGATCTTGAGAGCAGCTATCGAAAGCTTGCCAACTTTCATCGATCGTGGATGGATAAGGTAGTGGCCGTCACCATCGAGAAGACTACTACCGTAAAACAACTTCAGGTGGTGACTGAATGGGAGAAGAAACTGCAGGAGGAGATCTCCCGTATGACTGCTGACTTACAATCCTCTAGAGCCAAACTTGAGTCAGCTCGTCAAAACATCTCATCCCTCGAGTCTTGGATTAGGAGCAAGAAGCGCTCCATCCATCGGCTCTGGAGAGAGAGGGATGGATGCATTGATAAACTTGAAGTGGAGCACGGAAGGCATCGGGCTACCCTGGAAAGGCTGACACTGGCCGATGCTGAGTTGGCCTCCGTGAGAGCTGAAGCAAAGTCAGCAAGAGAAGTCCTAAGTCTGGCCGTCAAAAACTTCAAAAATTCTAAAGATTTCAAGAAAAAATTTTCAAAGACAGATATTTTCCTACTACATCGGATATGAGGACGGTCGAGATGCGGTCAGAAAATTGTACCCATATTAAACTTAAGCAGCATCATTCCTCCTTGTTCGGGAGATGAAACTGTCGAAGAAGAGGCTGCACCGACCGAAGATGATGCACCGACTGTACCAGAAGCTGTTCCAATCATCGATGCCGTACCGAAGCAAGGAGATGAAGACAACGACTGGTGATCGATGTAACATTTTATTTTCTTTTGTAACTAGAAATTTTGTAATTAGACCTTAGGTCCAATTTTGTAACTTTCTTTCAATGAATGAAATTTTTTTTCAAAGTACCAACTCTTCCTTTTGTGCATCTATAATGTCGTTAAATCATAGTTTGACTACCGAATATCGATTGACGAATCGAACGTTCAGTAGTAATTGTAGAATTGTTCGTTAGTCGAATATCAATTAACATACTTTACTTTTTAGATATTAAGATAAACGGTGATAAGCCGAATATCCTTTGACTGACCATAGTCAAGTCAGTATGTCTAGTTATTTGATAAATGGTGACAAATCGAATATCCTTCGACTGACCATAGTCAAGTCGGTATAGTTTGAATTCAACCTGGGTTGTATTGACATGGTATCCCGCTTAGTTAAAACTAAATCGGTATAAATAGTCATTCGACTAGAGTCGGTTTTTACAATAAAAAGCCAAGATATAGTCAGTACTGAGATATAGTCGGTATATCGATTTTTACAGTGAAAGCTGAGATGTAGTCGATGTGTTGATTTTTACAGTAAAAAATCGAGAGATAGTCGATAGAAATTGACTGTCCATTTATTAGTCTAATATCACTTTATAGTTGGCCGAAATTTTTGTGATTCTGAAATTCAATGTTTCATTCTGAATATTGTACATATAAATAACTTTATTGATAATACATCTTTAAGTTGTCAGCATTCCACGTTCGAAGAATAGCTATTCCCTCAAGAGTTTGCAGTCGATACGCATCTGATCTAAGTGTCTCGATTATTCTGTAGGGTCCTTTCCAATTTGGAGATAATTTTTTCTGATCTAGGGGTCTCGAGACTTCTACTTTTCTTAGGACCAGGTCTCCTAGACGGAAGATCTTCGGCTTAACTTTTGTATTATAATATCGGACTACTCTTTGCCGATATGCTGCCATCCGAACTTGAGCTTGCTGTCAGACTTCTGAAAGTAAGTCTAGATCGGCTCTCTAACATTCTGAATTGCTCGGCTCACTGTATCATTCCATCCTTACTGATGGTAATCCGATCTCAAGTGGGATCATCATTTCTGTTCCATATGCTAGATTGAATGGTGATTCTTCCGTTGGTATGCGAAAAGTTATTCGATATGCCCATAAGATCGAATATAGTTCTTTCATCCAAAAATTTTTAGCTTCATTCAGTCTAATTTTGAGTCCATGTAGAATTATTCGGTTTGTTACCTCCACCTCACCGTTGGATTGTGGATGGCCGACTGATATAAGTTTGTGCATAATGTAGAATTTCGTACAGAACTCTTTGAAGTTTTGATTATCGAATTATCGATCATTATCGATGATGATGGTATATGGTAGACTGAATCTGCATATGATTGACTTCTGAATAAAATCCTCCATTTTACTTTCAGTGATTTGTGCCAGAAGTTCAGCTTCCACCTATTTGGTGAAGTAATCAATGGCGACCACTATAAACTTTCTCTAATCAGATGTCGGAGGGAAAGAACCAAGTATGTCAATTCTCCATTGTACGAAAGACCATGGTGCAATAATTGATGTCAACTGACTGATCGGTTGGTATTGTATATTTACATATTTCTGACATGGTTCACACCTTCAGACAAGTTCAGCTGTATCTTTCTTCATGGTGGGTCAATAATATCTTTGTCGTAAGACTTTGTAAGCTAAAGATTTATCCTCCAAATGATTTTCATAAATTTTTTCGTGAACTTCTCTAAGTGCATAGTCGGTATCTGTTGGTCTCAAATACTTCAGTAAGAGAAGAGAGAACGACCTTTTATATAGTTGGCTATTCATCAAAATGTATGTCCATCTGAGTCATTTGGCTTCTGAAGAGTCTGTTGGTAGAGTTTCATCAATCAGATACTAGATAATCGGATCCATCTAGCTTGGTTCATTATTGATTTGTAACACTTCTTCGATTTTATCAATACTCGGCTATTCAAAATATTCGATAAATATCCGACCCAGCGAGTTGAAAGCAGTGGTTACGAGTCACGAAAGTGCATCGGCTCAAGCATTTTTTATCCTTGGGATGTAAAAGATCTCAAAATATTTTAGATTGACGTAAGATTTTTTATCTTCTGAAGATATTTCATCATAATGAAGTCTCGAACTTTAAATTCATCCTTAACCTGCCCAGTAATCAACTGTGAGTCTGTGAAGACCTTCAGGCTATCAATGTCAAGCTCCTTGATAATTTTTAAGCCAGTTAGGAGTGCTTCATATTCAGCTTGGTTATTCGAAGCTTTGAAATTGAATCGAAGGACATATTCAGTTATAACCCCTTTGAAATTGGTGAGGATGAGACTAACTCCACTGCCTTGTGCATTAGATGCTCCATCAATATGTAGCACCCATGTCGATGTTAAGTTAGGCTCAGGAGTTGTAGCTTGCTTTATTTTGTCGTTAACTTCATCCTCATGATTATTATCAGGTGTTGCTGCAGAAATCCACCGGCGTCGGAGATGCTGGAGT
>KE505264.1:251077-273046 GCA_000441515.1 Elaeis oleifera
CCCCCCCCCCCACCCCACTAGAACAAAAGCTTGTTTCATGCAAAAAACCATATGTATAGTCTGAAAACATACGAATTCGCACACTCTCCCTGAAATTAGTAATCCGTTAGCTTCCACATATATGAACAAAAAGCAAGAAAAAAGGTATGGCTTCTCAAACCCCTACAATCCATAATGGCATTGTGTATTCATGTAGTAATGGGGTTGGATTCATAACTTCTTCCCACAAATTCCTTTCCATATTTTACCGCATTGTTCAATTTAGAACTCACTAAGTTGTACAACAGATTTCAGATTACTTGGTGTGTAGCAGCTTCAGAATATGACTTGCACCACAACTAGCTTAAGCAGGCAGCTGAAGCTTTGCATTATTTTCCAACTGTGACCATCAACCAACACAAATCAATGACTGCTTAATGAGACCTACCAGATCTAAAGCACTACATATTGGTGTTTGTCAGGTTCTTACCTTACAAAATAGTAATAGAAGAAATCAGCATAGAGAACTGTCTGAACAAGACCAGCGATCCAAGCTGGAAAATAACAAAAAGTTAGCGCATATTTGCTTATATTAAAGGTTACATCAAAGTTCTCTTATCTTAGTAACTTACCTATCCAATGACGGTAATGATCCTCTCTCAAATAGCGATATATCCAGTTGAGAATGTAAAATGCACGGTAAGCTCTGATGAACAAAGAAAGAGATTAGCCAATGTAACAAACAGATGCAATGAATCTGCAAGATGTATAATTGAGTGGACTGCACATGTAAGGATGAGTTTCTGTAATATTATGTTTATGGAGATCCAGAAATTCCTCCAGCTATGCTGGCATCCAGCCGCTCAGGGAGGAGAAATCTATAAGTGCAAACACAACAATATTCCTAAGTGTAACTAATGTACAAGGTAAGTCTGCTAAACCATCTTAATTATGTGAGAGACATATGGAGAAGAAAGAATAGTTGTGATCACCTGCAGGTGCAGTTTATAATCATAACCATAACCAACAAGCAGTTTTTCAAGTTCCTATCAATGCTACAAATCCTTCTTTGGGAATCCAAATGCTATTCTAACAAAGGAAATGTTTTCAAAGCATATGTCCTGTATGGGGCTGCATTCTAGCCTTTTTTCCATCAAAAAGGGGTTAGTTTTTTTAGCAAAATGCATATTAAACCAATTTCAAAAGTCCAAATCAAGCACGACAAAAGACAAGCATATCAATCACATAAAAAACCTATGAAAGTAAAGAACCAATAGTTATAAGTTAAAATGCACATAGAAATGAAACAAGAAAATCAGTTTTGAGCATTCAAAACGTTTAATTCAGAAGACAGAAGCTCCTCTTGAATAGACTGGATGAAAAAAATGCTTTATTCCAAAAAGAAACTCTTTACAATATGGTGAGGCCATTTTCCAAATGGATGGAAAACATAAATGGTTCCCCCAAGTTAAATCAAGCATGTAAATGTACAAAATATATTGGACCTCATATACGAAACTAATGTATACACTCAAGGTGCTGTGACAATACAACAACTACAAAGCCACTATTCCGCTGAGTATCAAAATTAGGAATATTGGTGATTCTGGATTCACAAGCATCACCGACACTTGCAAGCTTAAACAATACAGACTTGTTAAGGAGAAAATTCCACCATTTCAAGCTGCACCCAGTTGTGGCTTCTTACATGATCACACCAATTTTTAGCAGATAAAGTTCGTGCAACTTCATGGCCATGCAAAAATCTGCATCATACAGGTTGTGTGCCAATTTGCAAGGAAGCTATTACTGCTGACATGATCTTGTACTAGTAACCATTGAAATGAGTATCAACCAATTATTCAATTGAAATGATCTACCCCACATGAACAGCTGAGGAACTTAAAATTAGATACTTGTACTGACCAATGTAAGCACTCATCATCACCAAGATGGGCAATTTTTTATGTATTTTTCGTAGCTGTTGAGAAAAGTTATAAAGAGTATTGTAGCTCATCGTGCTGTTCAAGGTAGATGAGGCTTTGAAGGTTAATTTCCATGGTGGTTTTATCTTTCATTGTTGATTTTGCAATCTCTGTTGTCAGGATGAATTTTCTGTCTATGAAGGGATGAACCTCCGAACCCCAGATTTCAGTCACTTTGCATTGCAAGAACTTAGGTTGAGTTGATGGTTCCCATCTCAAATGGGAAGTGCAATCGGTGTTAGAATCCTTGCCTAATAA
Source organism: Elaeis oleifera (assembly GCA_000441515.1). Classification (NCBI taxonomy): domain Eukaryota; kingdom Viridiplantae; phylum Streptophyta; class Magnoliopsida; order Arecales; family Arecaceae; genus Elaeis; species Elaeis oleifera. The sequence continues at coordinate 253,300 of KE505264.1, forward strand.
ATATTTCCGACGGGTTGCTTTATCTACTTGCAGTATTGTTTTGATTTCTCCATAAATAACATAGTATGACATAAGAGATGAGATCTAGAAGCAAAATTCAAGAGTGCTGCTTAAGACGGAAAGAATTATAGTTCTGGTCAATGATTCAAATGCTGATCTTATATCATACCATGCTACAATTAGAGCTGCAAATAACAGAGCTGCTCATGAGCAGCTTGAGCTCGGCTCTCTAATTACTCATTGGAACTCAGCTCAGCTAAAAAATGAGTCGAGCTCAAATATTTTTAGAGCTGGCTCCATAAACAAGCTGAACCTGAACACCAGTTCTTCGAAAACAAGAAAAGCTCGGCTCAACTTGCTAAAGCTCAGCTCGGAGCTTAGCCAAGCCAAACTTGAGCACACTATGGGAAGCTTGGCTCAAGGTCAAGCCAAGCTCAAGCAGCTGTTGTGATATTCTAAGCCAAGCAGAGCAGCCTGATACTCGACTCTGCTCAGTTCATTTGTGCCCCTATGTACAATATATAGCATGCACCACAGTGAAAGGGAGCCATGTAGCATGCATCTGTATGGGTATTGTTGGGGGGCAATCTGTTACCTAGGCTGAAGACATAAACCAGGCGTGTGATGAAACTTATGGGGCTTATGGGGCCAATGTCTGTGTTATTAGAGATGAATGTCCAACCCTGGAGGAAGATATGTCTTTCTGATCCCTTCCACGTCTCTCCAATCCCTGGGAGGGCTGCATAAAGTCATCTAGTACATAACCTGAGACCTCCCGATCCTAGCTTTGGACCCCAACGATCCTTGACTCCTGGCGATTCTCTTAAGCGGAACACCAAAGTCGGATCAATCCTGACTTCGGTCTCAAGCCTATCTCAGTCTCCCTGGCAGCTAGCATCCGACGCCTGCAGACGTCTGGACACCTAAACTAGCAGATCTCCAACTTCAACCGCAGGTATACTTCGATCCTCACCGATTCTTAGCTCACTGAATGCAGCTGGCTCCAGCCATTTCATTCCTTCGGCACCCGTCTCTATCGGACCACGCCGAAGCCTCAGCAAAAAAACCGGTCCAATCCAATCTGCGCTCTCATTTTGAATTCAAAAGTGCCCACAACGCTTAATTGGCTCCAAAACAGATAAGACAGGTGTAACCATCCGATCTTGAAATTTCGATCGAAAATCTCGCCATATCGTGCCCGAATCTACCACGTAACCTATCCAAAACGGCTCTCCAATCCTCGCTTACAAAAAGACCTCCAGGGGACCCCTAAGGTAGGCGCGCAGAATCTCTCTCAACACTCCTTTTCTGTTTCCCCTGAGATCTGATTTTAACGTCAGAAGATTCCCACCGGAGCCAACTCCGATTAGAACTTACCTTGTAGGTCCCTCTTCCAGGAAGACGCACGCCACCGCTCCAGCTTTTCCAACCGAGTTCCAGATTTCCGCGACAACAGGTATGTAACAGCACATGCCAGCTTATAGCATAATATATCATAGTAGTACACAACTACAAATGATCGTGTGATCACATGACCGTGGTATAAATTTATGATTTATTTATCTCATTTAGCTAGGTCTATTTCGAAATATTCTCTCCCAAAACCTCTACCAAATTATATCATAACCTCAGAACAATTTGGAAAAAGAGAGGGTAGATCAGGCGGGTTGATTTTTATTTTCCACTAAAATGACTGTGGTTATTTACATCAATCAACGGTTCTTCAAGAAATCCCAAGATCTACTTATAGCAAAGGTGAATTAATTATATTTCGCAAACATATAGGTGATTCTTCAAGAAATCATATGGTTACCAATTGACACCTTAAAAATCAAGATTGTTGTTTTAATTCTCTCAACTTAATTAACATAATGCCGATTCATGCTGGTTTTTATGCCAGTTTTTCAAGTAATTAAAATAACTCATATAGAAGGTTTAAATTTATCTAGCATATTTTAATGTAACTTTTGCATAACTTTCAAAAATTTTGCATATACACTGGGTCAATATGCATCGATGCTTGGAGGTTAGAACAAGTAGACTGTGCTCTATCAGTCCCTAACTCATGTGAGCACAACGCATGGCACTTAAATTTCTAAGACACATGGACACCAGAAGATAAAATATGATCTAATTCAATAAAAATAAGAATGATCCAAACCGAACATGACCCAAATATATGAGAAACACACCAAAAAAATTGAAATCTAAATGGAAGTCTAAACATCCACAGGTAGGTGGGCATTTGTAATCCTTCCGTCTCCCTTTCTGAAAGAGACTTCAACTTACAAGCCCAGAAAGTCGCCTTTCCAGAATGTCAGGTGCCATAATCATAGCAAGCATGGTCAAAGCTAACAAGAACATAAAACCTAAGGATACATGGCTTCATATCCCTATATATAGGCGGAGAATTGAAGTTTAATTGTGACCACGGTAAGAGATCTAATAAATTGGGAACCATCTATCTTCCATCTTCTAGTCCACTATCCTCATTTCTACATTCAGTGTAACCATTAGCATACGAACACAAGTGCTTAGATCCAGTTGCTTTGGCACGTAACTTTATTGGGTCTATTTACCAGCAATAAATTTTGGGAACCCTTACATCCATTTACCAGCAATCTTGCCAACACCCAGGTGGCTGGTGGGGCAACCCCTACCACTATAACTAACACACACACCCTGGGTAGGGGAACCCCTACTACTATAACTAACACCTACACCCAAGTGGCTGGTGGGGCAACCCCCTACCGCTGTAACTAACACACACACCATGGGTGGGGCAACCCCCTACTGCTGTAACTAACACACGACACACATGCGCACCCCTGCCCACCATCTTGCACATGCAAACACCCACTCATGCATGCATGCGCATGCACATATACATACATATATGTATACATATATACACGTATATACATATACGTATACATATACATACACACACATATATGTAGGTACGTACACATGCATACATATATGTTTGATTTCAACATATCGTAAGTACAACGGAAGCCAAGGACCATTATGAGTTAGACATGCAATTCTAAAGCATGCACATTTAAATGAAAGTATTATATCATAAGCCCATTACAAAACCATGCATTTCAGGCACCCAACTATGATGATAGAAAAGTGATATATTGGCATTGATCTTCCATTTTTGCTAGCAGACAATTCATTCATAAAAACCTTAACAAAACTTTAACATTTTGCAGATTCTCAAACAGAATGATACCATATTAACACATGCGCGTCACCAATGTATCATTATTTTCAGAATTTTATAAGCTGTTACATTTACATCAATATCAGTTTGAAGTTTTTTTTTTTTAAAAAAAGAGTAAAACAAGAGGCTTGCAAGAAGACAGGGACAAGTTATTAATCAAAGAAAGAAAGCGTGCATGTTAGAAACATACCCAAGAAGAAACATATTGTCCAGTCAAATTATCCACATTTCTGCTTCTCTGCAGCAAAACTAACTGAGGAAGTATTGCCACTGCCTCTAAGTATATGGAGAATGCCCAAAACACCTGCAAATTGAAAAATACATGCACCATGGAACTGACAATTTTCCAAGTTAAAGAACCATAATACTGTAGAAACTTTTATGACATCAAACAACAAGTAGTATTTCATTCTAGGGCCCAAAATTTTATAAATGTTCACGATTATAGTTTCAGTTGAAAGGATATTACAAATACAAAACATTCATGTATTAAGAAACCAGCAAATCATGATAGGCATAGGCTTTTAAAATCTGGTTACAAGTTCCTACAACATAACCGAAAAAAGCAAACTGTTCACCTATGAAACAAATTTTGAACCAAAGAGAGAAGCCATCGCTCTTCTGGCCTTACTGAAACCCAAGGCCTCAAAAAAACAAAAAGAAGAAAGAAGAAAGAAACAGTGAAGCATTTTTTTCAGCAACAAGATGTTTAATGGCGAAGCATTATCAGCCATGAGAAAAGGTGATTCTAATGGCTAGAAGCAGTTTGTGCTGTCTGCAGATATTTTTAATAATGGCCAATACCTGAAGCCCATGGTTTTTAGGCATCTAAAGCATGATAACATGAGAACCAATTGGCTAACTCTTATGCAACTAAGTCAAAAACAACCCTGCACTGCTAATTTGTCAACCTCCTTTCCTTAACTCCATAGAGTTTGTGTTGTTGACTGCATGAAAGCTAAACTATGAACATATCTTGTACAATTCACTGCTTTGCGTTCCATTTTTTTCCTCTGACATTGTTGCTCCCTTTTTTCTTTTTGTCATCCATACATGCTGCACATGTTTACAGGCTGAAATGGTCCAATCGACACTATTTTCAAAACATGTTGCTAATCTGCACAAGAACATGCTGAACAGATATTGGTTACAATCTACTAACTATTACAGAATAACAGAAATCCATTCGTGCAGATCACAGCCCGACAACTAGCTGATTTTCTTGTAAGGCTGACAAAGTAGGTTCTGTTTAATGTGAGATCCATGCAATGTATTAGGTTCATCTGCAGCACTGTCAAGCAGACCACAATCATGATCGTTTCAGGAGAGGCCTACAATTACCTCCCTCTTTTTGATGAAATTATTGGATTATAGATTATCATATACTGTAACCTATTTATTGTGATCATCGGATCACAATTCTAGAAGCAGGTGCACTCCACAAGTTAAAATCCATACAATTAGATTTACCAATTGTAATTATGAAAGTGTGAAATAGTGCCATGTACATAAGTAAACAACCATACATTTTAGGACAAGGATCCAAACAAGCAAGTAGGTGAGACATGATGATAAATGGAATTTTATATTCTTCTCCCAGCACATTATGAAAGCCTATGTGGAAGAAGATATAGTGAAACCCACCAACCCACCACCCCCTCAAAGAAAGAGGAAGGAAAAAAAACTAGTACAAGAAAAGGTGCCGCCACAAGGTCAGAACAAGGGCAATGGAAGAAGACCGGATCTGCCTCAGTGCCTCACATTCTTGTTAAATCATCTACATGTGACATTTTTTCCCACCATTTTGCAAGCACGTTATCTGCTCTTACCAGTGTTTTCTGCGTTGGAATACTAACCTACACTTGATTCCTATTACTCTCAATATTCACCATAATAAAAGGAAAACAAAGGGTCATTTATCTCCTTGTGAGAACCTCCATCACATTACCACCTCTAAGAATTTGCTTCCTTAACGAATCCAAATTCGTAATATATTTGCTTATTGATCGCTAACTTCCCATATTAGTGAACCCACTTTTCCAGAACCTTTGATAGATTTCTCTCCAAAAATATGTGATACTCAAAAATGATTCACATCGAATTCTTAAAATAGATATGCCTACATTTCCACACGATCAACATTGTCCACATCAGCAAGCTTCACTGGCTCAGGCTAGAAGACCGTAATATAAAATCAAAATAAACTATTCTAGTCCTAATTACGCAAGATAAATCATAGAATCTAAAGAAATGACAATCCCAATGCCCAAGAAACAGAAACTAGCCTAGCATAATCAGCGTGACTAATTTCTTATTATTATTAAAGTAATATCTAGCTTTTCGACGCTAAGAAATACGATGAAGCAACAATATCTATACAGTAGAAAACCCTAACCAGGCAATTGTTGTAACAAACAAGAATTCCACATAGTTAATTGGAAACAGAATCAGATAAAACTCCGCCGAGAAAAGAACAAATAAAAGTACCTCTCGAAATGTGAATCGATCATGGAAGAGCAGCGCCAGGATAAAGCTCACACTGACAAGAATGTAGTGCCGGAAGGTGTCCTGATCCTTGTCATAAGTCCGCCGCATCAGGGGATGGTACCTCATGCACCACACGATGGCGATCGAAGTCGAGATGAACACCACCTTCATCACAGAGTTGTACACCGAGATGAAATCCGCGAACAGATCCAAGTACCGAGTCAAGAACACCAAAGCGTACAGCTCCTGCGTCTTGAGCGAGATCCCTGCCTCCAGATTAAAAAAAGAAGGCCAAAAATCAGAGAAAAATCAGGAAAAATCGGCAGATTCGAGTTCGGAAGGGAAACCCTAGAACCTGAGCAAGATTTGGTGGCGTAGATCTTCAGGAGGAGGACGAGCACGCTGAAGAGATGGGTCATGTCGCCGGCAAGCCGGAAAATATTCATGGTGGCGAATGAGGAGGAACACTCTAGATTCTTCGCTGTGACCCGGGTGGGCTTAAACGGGGATTGGAGAGATGGTGGGGGATTAAGGCGGGACAGAGAGGGGAGAAGAGGGTTCAGGGTTTGGCTTTGGGGTAACGGCGAGCAGGGAAGAAACGTGACGCGGAGCGGGGTAAAGGATAGATGACGTGGCGTGGCGAATGTTCTCCCCTCCCACGACGGCGGCAACCATTAGCTGCGAGTTTAACTGAAGAATGCTTTGAGGCCCAACCTTACTACGAAAACAGGCCACAAGGCGTGTCCACGTGTCATGACGTCATTGGGAAGTTGTCTGAACCACACAGTCGTGCCGTGTCTTCGCCAATTCTGTCGTGCCATATGGCATTAAGCACGTTGGTGAGGTGGTTGGGCCCTAAAATTTTGCTTCTGTGTTCGTTTTGTGGTGGCGGAATGGAAAGCCGCGTAGAGATGTGGAAATTTGGTTGATCGAAAGGCGACCGACTTCTCAATCAAGAATAAAAAAAAAAAGAAACAGACAAAAAGTTGACCGAGTGCCGGAGGGAAAACGCGAGTCGTGCCAGGGGCCGGTGGTGGGACCTTCAATGCCTTGTCAGTTACAAATAACGGTAGTTCACATATAATTCACACTTTGCCTATGATTATGATATCAACATAATCTAGATTGTGTCAAAGATTAGGGTAGCTATGGTTTGTTCGGTCATATAGATAATTTTGATGAGCAGAGATACTCCATGGTACTCATGATGCATCGCATAATATAGTGCTCGTGCGCATTGTCTATTGCATGATGGACGGTTGCACACGATGTCCACATCCATGCATAACTGTCCATCACATGATAGACAATGTGTATGATGCACCGTACTATATGGTAAAGATTCAGAAGATAGCTCCATTTTTAGTTCAGCTACGTGTATATGACATAATTTAAGTATCATTTTTGAATGTACCAATCAATTAAGTTTTGATGTAATGCTGGCTAATCAAGTTATTGAAGTCTCTTGATGTTCATTTAAGAGATTGAGTTCAAGATCTATGTTCCTTGAATTTCATGATCTCAATGAAATTTTGATGAATTTTTCTTACTTTCCCTCTCAAATACAAGCGTTGTTGTTGCACGTTGTTGCGGCCATTATAGTTTATTGATGTTACATGTATGACAAAATATGTAGGTAGATATAACAGTTAAAAAACAGGTATATGATGTAACGTAAGCGCCACTTATGACTCATCCTGAGACTATTTTGGTCGTACTTGAAGTCGCTATAATTAGCCAACTCTAGCATGTTTAGTTACACAATCTCACATCTTTAGGAAACAATTAGACTGCAACAAAAAATATATATAATCTCTTTCATGATTTTAGTTACACAATCTCCCAAACTTACGAGAAATGAAATTGCTTATTTGCAATAGCCGATGTGATTCATAGCCAATTGTGCGTAACTAGACAATAGAAATCATGGCCCTTGGCGACAATTTGTTCAGTGGCACGCGGTTTAAACGGAAAGAGGTGGTTGGATGCAGAATATGATTTTTTTTTTTTAATGAATATCCCGTCTCAAATAACTTTGTGGTGGCGCATAGAGCAAGAATCGCTATTAGAACAGGATGGTGTCAATTTGGATGCCCTGCTCACGTTGATACGAAGGAAAATATCTATTTGAATAAATGATGTCTCTAATGGTGGAGGAGGATTCGACTATTGTGATTGCTTGGCTTTGATGGTATTTATCTGGAACTAATGCACATCCATTACAGTATGATATTTGGTGCATGACAAGGATCTGCACATCTGTTGAAAGCCAATAGTGCTATTAACGGGATGGTCTTTTGTCAGGGATGACAAAATATAATTCAATCCATCAATTCGATCCGTATTCGATCTATCATAATAAATTTGGATTTCGGTTAAACAGATTTCAATCGTAAGCAGATCGATCTATTTGACTTGTTTATTATTTGGGTCAAATTTGAATTTTACATGTCTAACCTGCTTGACCGTTTAACCCATATAAATTTTGAATTGATCCGATGAATTGGACCATTAGGTAACAGGCTAATGGGCTCACAGGCCTGCGGTGTGGAGCTGGGAGCGCGCTCTTTTTTTTCTCCCAAATTCACCACCCATGTGCAATTAGACTGCGTGACATCCTATGGTCGATAACATGCCACACTACCCATCCCGAGCGACCGAGCATCGAGCCCCATTTCTTCATCCTGCAGCCCGTTAGCGTTTTTTTCTCTTCCCTCAGCCCTCCCTTTCTTCTTCTTCATGCCGTCGCTGTTCCCTTCGCCCTTGTCCTCTTCTTCCGCAAAGTAAAGCTCTAATTTTCACTATGACATCGTCTCACCCTCGTTGCCCCCTCTTCAACCATACTAGTGCGCCCAGGTTTGCCTCCTCCTCCGCCTCGCCTTGTTTGTGACAACTAGCGCTCCACCTTGCTGCAGCAACTCGAGATCCTCCTCCGTCTTTCCATCTCCGACCTCCTCCATGATGTCTCCTACGAGGGCTTCTAGTCTGCCGCCTAGGGATCCAACTTTCAAGCCCATTGTCGTCGGGGACTAGTTGGTGCCAGCGGCGATGGGGGGTCTTGGAGAGGGCCTTGACCCTGTCTCGATTTATCGACATTTTTACATCCCATCGGGAACTCGATATTTTATGTTTGGGGCTGCGATGTGCGTTGCGTCGGCCATCATCCGTGTTCCTCCATGCCGTGGTCCATTGTGGAGGTGAGAGCACGGCTGAGAGCACGGCCAAGGACGAATGATGGAGAGGCAGAGATGCGGCGAGATCTCAGTATTTTTTTAAATTTTTTTTAAATAAGTTATTAAATGTGTTAGATTTTATTTTTGAATAGATTATATTGTTAGTGAGTAAACAGATAAATTGGATCAGGTTGGATTATATAAACAGGTTACTCATTTAATAAACAAATTAAACGGATCGGATCGGATAACATATTTATTAAATGGGACAGGTTCAGGTTCAATATCTGATCTATTTAATAAATAGGTCAAGTTCAGATTTGGACATTTTTTATCTGATCCGTATTTGATCCGATCTATTTACGATTCGATCTGACTCAATTACCATCCTTATCTCCTATGTGGTTGAACATATTGAGAAGACTGTGCGAACTGATACGAAAGATATCCATCAGCCTCTTTGGTGAGTTCTTTTTTAGATTTTTTAGATATATTCATATTAGAGTTGTATCTGTATTCCGCTTCATCAAATAATAATAAATTTTTTTTTTTTTTCCGATGGTTACATGAAGGGGAAAATATTAGACGGAAGAACAAAACTATATAAAATACAAAATAAGAAATAGATCGAAAGACCGCATTGAAGGAATACCCAAGCAATCCCTCCGCAGTAACATGGCAAAATTAGTAGGCAAGGAATTCAAGGTGTAAATCGGAATTTGAATGTATCAGAGCGGCTCTGCGCTCTCGACGAAATTTGAATGTATCCGAATTTGAAGAGAGGGTTGATTTGACACATTGGCTTGTTCCCAGATCAATCATTGCGGATGAGTCCCCTCCAAAGTAGCTTTAATACAATTCTACTTCATCACAATTACAAAAAGATCCTCCAAGCAGCCGTAAGGTCAGCCAATTGGAATAGTATTGGAGCGAAACTTTCCAACACCCGCTAAAATAAATCTTCCCTGTTGGTCTTGAATAATTTAACGAATGGTTCCTTGATTGTTCAAACATTCCATCGAAATTAACTTTAAGAGTTCTAGGATGGGGGCACCCAACATACTTTAAGATAAAGATTGAAGATTGTTGCTGCTCAAATCGATCGAGGTCGGAATACGAACATTTGAGATCGAAAATCAGATGTCTGACCCTAATGCGGAGATGTTGGTGCTGAAGAGACCTGCAAACTAAATTTTAAATCGGAGGTTGTGACTTCGACGATGATCTTTCGATGCTCAAGTTAGAAAACTAGAGAACAAAGCAGCAACTGGTTCTCTGAGAAAGATTCGATTTCACTTATCTGAGTCCTCAGGGCTCTGATTGTTCATATAGAAAGATATCAGACAACTGGTTGCATAGCTGTATGATTATGTGATCCCGAAATTGTCAGACTTTTGAAATTATCTTAGTGGATGAGATAATTTAGCTCTCGATCACTCCCGTGAAGTGAGGAGATCGTTGTTGGTAGCATACTGAGTGAAGAATTTGAATATTCCTTTTGAATAACCTCGAAGTCCGTGCCTGATTTTTTGATCTTGTTAAATGAGTGGTGTCACCTCATGACAGATGAGGGTCTTACCTATTAATTGCATAGGTTATCAATCAGGAGAGATTTTAGCCTTCATGTGCTCTCCACGTAGGAACATTTATTACTTTTGACCTCAGCTCATATCAGCATAGATGCTCAGGATATCTCATATCAGCATAGAGGAGCTCATATCAGGATCAGCTCAACTCATATGAAGGTAGCTCTTCACAGCATGCCTCTTCACAGCATAATCATAGCTTATAGAGTTGTAAATCTGAGGCATCCATGATACCACCATAACATACCCCCTTACTCCTGAGTCTGAGAATCAAGCGAAAGGAGTACTATTGACATGATGTCTCGATCCATATGCTGTCTTTTCTATTCTTCTTTAGCATCCGATTAGTTATCTCTTACGAGTGGCATTGTGTGTCTGCAGCGATCTCGTGCCTACGTATCTAGCTCTTCTCATCTTTGTGCGAGAGACAGTATGTGCCAGCGGCAAGCTTGTGCCTGCAGTATCTTGCACTTCTCATGTTCTCGAGCGACTCTGGCTCTGCAGGGGTCTTGTAAGTTAGCCCTACCTCGGAGTCGTCGAGGTCTTCTCGAGGGTCTGATAAGTTAGCCCTCCGAGTGGCTTTGTATGCCTGTGGCAATCTTATACCTACGGTATCTAGCATTTCTCATTTTCGCGTAAGAGGTATTATGTGTCGGTGGCGAGCTTATGCCTGTGACATGTACTCTCGATGGCCTTCTGAGGGTTTAATAAGGTAATACCTCACGAGTGACTTTGTGTGCCTGCAACTATCTTGTGCCTGCGGCATCTAGCACTTCTCATCTTCGTGCGAGAGGCATTATGTGCCGGCGGTGAGCTTGTGTCTATGGCATGCACTCCCGACGGCCTTCTGAGGGCCTGATAAGTCATCCTTCACGAGTGGCTTTGTGTATCTGCAGCGATTTTATGCCTGCGGCATCTAATACTTCTCGTCCTCACATGAGAGGCATTATGTGCTGGTGGTGAGCTTGTGCCTGTGGCATGTACTCTCGATGATCTTCTGAGGGTCTGATAAGTTATCCCTCACGAGTGATTTTGTGTGCTTGCGGTGATCTTGTACCTGGGGTATCTAGCACTTATCATCCTCGCACGAGAGGCATTATGTGCCGGCGGTGAGCTTGTGCCTGTGGCATACACTCTCGACGGTCTTTTGAGGGTCTGATAAGTTATCCCTCATGAGTGGCTTATGTGCCTGCGGCGATCTTGTGTCTGCGGTATCTAGCACTTCTCATCTTCACACGAGAGGCATTATGTGCCGGCGGCAAATTTATACATGTGGCATGCACTCTCGACGACCTTTTGAGAGTCTGATAAGTTATCCCTCATGAGTGACTTTATGTGTCTGTGGTATTTTGTGCCTACGGCATCCAGCATTTCTCGCCCTCACGTGAGAGGCATTATATGCCGGCGACAAGCTTGTGCCTGTGGCATACACTCTTGGCAGCCTTCTGAGGGTCAGATAAGTTATCCCTCATGAGTGACTTTGTGTGCCTGCGGCGATCTTGTACCTACAGCATCTAGCACTTCTCGTCTTCACACGAGAGAAATTATATGCCGGTGGCGAGCTTGTGCCTGTGGCATGCACTCTCGGTGGTCTTCTGAGGGTCCGATAAGTTATCCCTTATGAGTGGCTTTGTATGCCTGTGGCGATCTTGTGCCTGCGGCATCTAGCACTTCTTATCTTTGCGCGAGAGGCATTGTGTGCCGGTGGTGAGTTTGTGTCTGTGACTTACACTCTCAGCGGCCTTCTGAGGATCTGATTAGTTATCCCTCTGGAGATTTTTTAAGGATCTCCCTTTGCTTCTCAAACGACTCAGGCTCTACAGGGGTCTTGTAAGTTAGCCCCACCTCAGAGTCGTCGAGGTCTTAAGTTGTGGACCTGCACACAAAAATGTGGAAACTTGGCAAACTAGCTCTAACTGGGCCCTTTGATTTTTTAGTTAGATCATACTTTTGGAGGTAATAGACTGTTGTTATCCATTTGAGCTAGTTTGCTTCTCCTTGGCTTGCTCAGATTTACCTTCTGATGATGTTGACCCTTTGAGGCTAGATTTTTGGAGGTCATCTCATAGGTTTCACCTCATCTTTGTGGCTTTGGTTTGATCTCCACTTCAATTTAAATGCTTGAAGACCCGTGTTTAAAAAGAACAACACAAAATAATAGATAAGGTTTAAAAGCTTTTTACCATGAGAGTTGTGAGCACTGTTTGGGAGCTTTTTGGGTTTGCTTGACTCCTGTTGTTTGCCTCAATTTGGACTTATTTTTAGCTTCGAATTAGCATGATTTTTACCTCAGATCTGTATGCTTAGACTTTGGATTTACATGTTTTACCTCGGATTTACATGCTTTTACCTCGGTTTTGAAAGATTTATCTTGGATTTGAAGGATTTACCTCGGATTTGAAGGATTTATCCTTGGATTTCGATCAGAGGCCGGAAGCTCGGATGCTCAGAGGAAGAAGCTCGGAGGAAGACCACTTGTGATCGATTCAATGGGGACCAGGGCGATGCTGATGAGAGCACCAATGAAGAGGTTGTAGACGTCGTTGCTGAAGGCGGTGCACAGATAGGCCTTCATTAGACGAGCACGAAATGGAAGAGAAGGAGGTAGAGCTTCACCACGTGGTGGCCCTCGCTGCTGCTGGTGGTATCGACTATCCTCAAAAGGTCGAGCTGGTCGACGAGCAGCTCTATCTGGGCTCGCTTCTTCGTGCAATAGTCGAAATTTAGCCTAAAACATCAGCGTCTCTGCCAGTGGGAAGGCTGCCCATGCCACTGAGCTCGAGGACATGGGGGAAAGGGAGGACCTCAAAGTCGCTCGCAGGCGAGTTCCTCGATGCTATCGAAGGTAAAGCACATGAGTGGAGGAGGCTTTAGAGCCTCCGGGCCTAGCTCCGATGTCGGGAGGAGCTTGCGTGCCACAGGAGATGCCAGTGGCACCGTCAAGAGAGGTATCGATTGTGCCGCTGAAAGGGGTGTGGGAGCAGTTGGGACTGTCTGAATAGTAGCCATCAAAATTTGGACCTACTGAAAGAGCAGATCAAAATGATCTGCCATGACCAGCACTAGTTGGGTTGGCGGAGGAGCCTCCATCACTGGTGGCTGCGTCGATGGTGCATGGCTTTCTTCAGCACCAACGGCGATTCGAGAGGCGGTAGATCGCCTCGATCATTTGGTGGCAGTTTTCATTAATCGCATGTTGCGAAAAGTAGGTCCTTCCTCTATCTGTTGTTGCTTAAATCAGTCGAGGTCGGAAGACGAACATTTGAGGTCGGAAATCAGATGTCTGATCTTAGTGCAGGGATACAGGCGCTGGAGAGATCTGCAAAACAAGTCTCAAATCGGAGGTTGTGGCTCCGGCGAGGACCCTCCGACGCTCAAATCAGAAAAGCAGAGAACAAAGCAGCAACTGATTCTTTGAGAAGGATTCGATTTGACTTATCTGGATCCTCAAGGCTCTGGTTGTTTATGTAGAAAGATATCGGATACCTGGTTGCATAGCTATGTGATCGTGCGATCTTAAGATTGTTGGATCATTGAAATTGCCTTAGTAAGTGAGACAATTCAACCCTCAATCACTCCCGTGAAGTGAGGAGATCGTTGTTGGTAGCATACTGAGTGAAAAATTTGAATATCCCTTTTGAATAACCTCAAAGTTCATGCTTGATTTTTTGACCTTGTTGAATGAGTGATGTCACCTCATGACAGATGAGGATCCCACCTATTAATTATATAGGTTGTCAATCAGAAGATATTTTAGCCTTCATGTGCTCTCCATATGGGGACATTTATTATTTTGGCCTCAGCTCATATCAGCATAGTGCTCAGGATATCTCGTATTAGCATAGAGGAGCTCATATCAAGATCATCTCAACTCATATGAAGGTAGCTCTTCACAGCATGTCTCTTCACAACATAGTCATAGCTCATAGAGCTGTAAATCTGAGCCATCTATGAAACCACCGTAACAAAGATGAAGCTTATGGAGATTATATGAGCTACAACTTGTATAATTTGTTCTTTGGACTCCCATTCTAATTTAAGGATTCAAGCCATCTCCCCTTCTATATTTGAAATTATATACAAAGTAAGACATTCAAACACACTCTTGCACCTATTATCATTCTAAGTTTAATAGATATTTAATATCCCAAATCATTCCTTAATCTTAGAATTCCATGTGGTGGCTCTTCTGTTTCGATAAGTCTTAACAACTAAAGTTTAATAGTACACTCCGTGAATGAGATGGTTATGTTCCAGATAATGGTTACGTAGAAGTAGGTGGTGTGGTTGGTTGGTTGGTGTTTCACAACGAGAATGAGTATTTAAAATATAAATATAGTTAATATAAATAGAGTTTATTTATTGGATCTCTTACTGCATCTTTTATATTGTTTCCTTTCATTTTAACTGGACGTTATCTTGATGAGGTTATTTGTCTTGCACTAAATTATTTGCAATATGAGATGCTAAAAAACCGAGTTGGTTGTCACTAGGAGCTTCATGATTGGATCTCATTAACACTCTTCTATAAGACACAACCATAAGACGCTGAAAATACCTACTAGATAAAGCCAGATCTTGAAATGCCACATAATTTTTTTTGACATTTCTTAAGCTCGCAATAAAAAATTTAAAAAAATCCAAATGACATAAAATTTGAATATTGAAATACAATAAAAAAAATTTCAAGATCACCTGCCCAATAATTACCATGCTATTATTAATTTTATAATATATTACATCATTTTAGTCATCTCATTGAGAAATGATAATTTTGAGAAAATATTATACCGCACGTGTAAGATGGTACCCACTATTGGTATCGGGAGAAAGAGAGGAGGGTGCAAAGGCCAAAATTTTGCTTTAGCTCTAGCGCCAGCAACATATGACCCGACCTATCAACTCAATTCATAATCGACTTATCATAAATAGATTTAGGTTAAACTAATAAATTTAGATCATAAACAAATCGATTCGTTTAATATTTATATCAGATTTAAATTTCAGATATTTGATCCATTTAACTTATTTAACTTCTTTAATATTCAGATCGGATTGAGTTAGATAATTTATTTATCCTATTTAATCTATTTAAAACTTATTTAACCTGTTTCTGATCTATTTAATCCGATTTATTTAATTTATTTAATTTATTTAATCTAATTTAATTATTTAATAAATAAATTAAATTGATTGAAACAGATTATTTATTTAATAAATATATTAATTAAATTTAATTATTAATAATAAATTGATAATTTTTTGATTCAACCTGTATTCATCTGTTTGTATCCAATCGGATCCAATCCAATTTCCACCCCGATCTAACCCATTGTACGCGAACCAGGGAACCTGGCGACTCGATCACTGCAGCCGAAGCGGCAAGAAGGAATGGTTTAGCCCATTGTTTGCGAACCAGAGAAGCTGGCGGCTCGATCGCTATAGCCGAGCCGTCGCGGCGAGAAAGGAATGGTTTAGCCCATTGTATGCGAACCAGAGAAGCTGGCGGCTCGATCGCTACAGCCGAGCCGTCGCGGCGAGAAAGGAATAGTTTAGCCCATTGTATGCGAACCAGAGAAGCTGGCGGCTCGATCGCTACAGCCGAGCCGTCGCGGCAAGAAAGGAAGCGTTCAGGAGGTCCCTCAAGAGGCCAAAAAAAAAAACAAACAAAAAGATCCATAAGAAATTAATATATAAGCCAACACCTCCAGCAGTCCAACGAGTGCCGCTTTGGACATCCCCACCGGAGAAGAGCTCCCGGCCTTGCGCTCCTTCCTCCCACCTGCATCCATCCAAACACCCCCCGAATTCCGAGCCGTCTCTTCGAGATCCCTCGCCGGACATCGGAGTCCTTGAGCTCGCTCCTCCTCCTCCTCCTCTTCTCGCCGGGGCAGGCGAGAAGGCGATGGTCTGACCCCTCCCTTTCGATCCGGAGGACAGACGTCACAGGGAAGCGATTACGATGGGCTGCGCTGGATCCACCCAGAGCAAAGGCGAAGGTGAACTCTTTCTTCTCCCCATCTCACCCTAGGTTTCGATTTCTCCAGGTCTTTTCCTCATCTGGGATGGGTTTTGTCTCGCGCCCGTCGCGTATCCTCAAATTGTGTAATTTTCTTGAGATGCCGAGTTATATTCATTATCCAAAACCTTTCTGTTTCGATCTTGCTTTTGTTTCTTGATTGATCATGACGGGATTTCTTTATTCCAGGTTATAGATTGGTGGATGGTAGTCGCTATGCTCTCTTTATTGCTATTAACCCTTGTTTAAATGCTTCATATGGATCCAGGTGTTTTGAAACTGGATCAGTTCAGGTCCATGTATCAAAAGTCCTGTTTTTTCAACAATTGTCGACTAGGATGTCTCTGTAGTGTATAGATGATGAAAAAACAGGATGGAACTTGCACCCTGTAAACATTTATCATCTTGTAGCATTTTTTTCCTGGAAAAAAAATGGATTCTAATATGTTAAAAAAATTTGGCGGTTTGGTACCATGACTGGGGCCTTGATACCAACAACAAAAGAACATGACTATAAGATTGAACATTTAACGTGGCACATAAGTGTGTTACATGCTTACCGGCATTCCCAAATCATCTGCCAGCTGGTGGATAGGATTCCTGTTTTTGTGATTCTGTTGGTGATTCACTAAGTCAATAGTGAAATTTTTCAGCTAATTACCATTTACAGCATTTAGTATATTGTAAACATATCTAGTCTTGTTAATTTTGTGGAAAATACCTGGATCTAATATGTAAGAATTAATTGGGGGTTTGGTAGTGTAAATTGGCCTTGATGCCGACAATGGATGATGTAAGTTCAATGCAAAGAATTTGATGTGTTGCATATATGCTTACCAGCATTCGGAATCATCTGCCAGCTGGTGGATGAGATTATTTGTTTTTGTTATTTGGTTGGTGATTGATTGCATCAACAGTAAAATTTTCAGCTAATTCACATTTATGGCTTTTTTTTGTTGATGGAATATTTTTCTCTCTATTATGTAAAGAATTAATTTGGGGTTTGGTAGTGTAAGCTTGGCCTCAGTACTGTCAATCGGTGATGTAAGTTTAACATAAGGCATTTGACATGACATAAAAGTGCATATAGCTTACCGGCATTCCCGAATCATCTGCTAGTTGATGGATGAGATTACTATTTTTTTTTAATTTAGTTGATGATTTATTGCATCAATAGTTAATTTTTCAGCTAATTCACATTTATGATTTTTATTATCTTGCTAGCATTTTTCATTAAAACAATTGGGATCTAATATGTAAAGATTGGGGTTGGAAGCATAAGGTGGGCCTCGATATTGGCAAATGATGACATAAGTTCAACATAAAGTATTTGACATGACATAAAAGTGCATATATGCTTATTGGCATCCTTGAATCATCTGCCAACTGGTGGATGAGATCATTATTTTGTTACTTAGTTGATGACTCACAAGAGTCATAAAGGAGCTTTTTTAGCCAATTAACATATACAATATTCAGTGGCTAGTTAAATGGCCATGCAGTTATTTGCGGCTGGTTAAATGGCTTTGCGGTGTGTAATTTTTTTTAAATCTTGCCTGTTTAAATTCTAAATGACCACTTGTTTAGCCATTTAAACATTCACATAGAGGTCTTAGATGTTTAAATGGCTATTTACTTAGTTGATGATATAGAACTAGATCCAAAATTTTATGCATTTAGTGTTTAGTATAGATGATGTTATGTCATAGTTAAGTATAGTATTTGAAAGGTGAATCATATGGTGCATTTGACTTTTCATATAGGTACATGATCCTAGCCATTCATTTGAAAATGGATAGAGTAAGATGTGTGAGTGGGTCACTAGTCGTGCCTTCTTTTACTTGCTCACTCTCCTTTCTTTCTTGTTTTGTTTTTAACCTTCTTCTTATACCTCTTGCAATGCAATAGCCGAGATGGAGAGCAGTTATTGGTGTCATCTCTGGTGGGGCAAGGTTGCTAATAGTGGGAAGGATGTGTTATGGATCAGAGAGGGCTCCTTAGAGATGGTTGGAGGTCAAGGGCGAAGAAGAGGCTGGGGAGGAGGCAAGGGCCCTTTTATATGACAAGGTAGTAGACCTACTTATTGGGCGGACTGGGCCGGGTTCGGGCTGGGCTCAATCTAGGGTATAACAATGATTTCTAGGCCTAAGCTTGGCTCGGCCCAGCCCTCAGTCTCCTTCTCATGTCCAAGTCCCCTCCATTCCGAGCTTCAGGCTTCTGAGCCGGGCTTCAGACCTCACTAAAATCTTTTTTTCCTTCAATTGGTTTGTTGGAGTAACAAAAAACTTGGAGGAGGCGGGGAGGGCGGATGATCCGAGGAGGCGGGGAGGCCGGGATGATGCGAGCAGGCGGAGAGGTTAGGATGATGCGAGGAGGAGGTAGGGACATCAGGAAGGAGGCAGGAAGGAGCAGCCCTAGAGCCACTGCCGCCTCCTTCCCCAAGATGCGTTCCTTCTAATTGCGATTTGCGATGAAGCAGGTTGGATTAGGGAAAAGTTGAAAAGGGAATTAGGGATTCGGATCATCCAAAGGGTTTACCTAGGATATAGGTTTAGGACAGGTTGACATAAACCCTAGTCCATCCCTTTGAAACTTGGGCTTGATTGTTAGGTCCGGTCCGACTTGTCGGACTGAAAAATATGGCCCAAGTCTGTTTTGAAGGAGTCGAGCTAAGGTGGGCTACCTACGAAATAAGTAGGTCTACAAGGCAGTGAGGAAAGAGTTAACAATCTCATGGTAGAGGATGATATAGGTCTTGCCAGAAGTCTGCACTGGATGAGGTGGAGGGGCAGAGATGGATGTGTTAGGGGGATCCTTGGAAGGGGATGTTGCTTGAATAAGAGATAAGAACAAATAAAAGCAAGGAAAAAATGGTTGGCTGTCGGTAAATTAGTAATTTTCGTAATGTACCTCACATCAACCAATAGTTGGAATCTACTGTTCTATCTATTAAAATTATAAAAATGACAGTAGCAAAACCCTATCTAAAATGATGTTATTTGGCAATTTGATCAGGGAAGTCTTGACCATGAAATTACTGAAAGACTTCAAATTATTCAAGAGGATGACGAAAAAGAACGTGGAAGTAGATACAACGACATTTAGCATTATGCCTCTATTACTTATAATACAACTTTCAACCGAACAAGTCATTGTCTAATAATTTATTATTTGTATCTTGTACTTTATACAAAGCAGCTTCCCTCTGAACTTTGATATGTATGTATATATATATATATATATATATATA
>KE505264.1:281438-293868 GCA_000441515.1 Elaeis oleifera
ATATATATATATATGAATTGTAGTTAAATATTTAAATTTTATCTATATTTAAATATGGAAGTCAATTTAGAAGGTCCACCTCACTTTTGAATGCAGACGCAGCCGTACTCTCCTGGCAATTGTTTGTGGATAAATATTTCTAAATCAAAGAAATTAAGCCCCAGACACTACATCCAACGGTTGCTAATCCCAGTACCGACATTTACAATAACACCATAAAATCCGTCCGTTCCATTATTGATCTGATGATTTAAGTGTGGTCCTGTCAACCTCTGCACAGCCCGTCCCGGTCACATCCTTTTCCAACTCAGCGTTTTTTGACCGTTATAGGTTGGATGTGTGGGTCCCGCTATGTCCCTTCTTGCCGACCATCCTCTACGGTTTCACCGTATCGCAATAACGCATAAATTTTCGCTCCCCTTCTCCCGCACAGCACCCACCGCTCCCCTGCCTCCCATCCAACAGTCAATCGTCGATCCGACGGTTCCTAATCAATCTCCTTGAAATAAATTACCAAAAGTGCCCTTCCTACCAGCCACGTGTTCTCCCAACCGGCAGCCTCCTGACCGAAGCACGTGCGTCGCGCCACCCTCGTTGTCGTTATCCCTCGTGGCGATAGCTGATACTAATGATTGCGATAGCAAGTGCTTCCACCCTTCTCTCTCCTCAATTACTCTTAATCTTACCTACAATTAATATATTATCACTAATTAGGGCCAAATATAATATCATTATCCTCCAAATCCCAAGGGATCCTTTTCAATCAGGACCGTCCAAAGCAGAGACGGTCTCCAGAACGGGACAAGGCCATCAAATCGAACGGAAGGTCTAATCGATCGGACGGCCAGATTGCCTGTTAAAACGTCGGGATGTATTAGTAAAATCTGCTAGCAAACCTAGTCTAGGGCTATGGTACGCCCGCAGGCGAAAGGGCTGCCCGCAAGTACACCGGGCACGGGGTCAGTGGCCTCGCCAACGGACCCCTCCTCTCTCTAGGTATCTGTCTAGCTATAAAGGAGATCGCCCGGCGAGTTCTTATCGGCCTTCGAAAGAGAGAGGAATGGAACGGCCGGGGGATCGAGATCCGCTCGGTGGGCGGAGGGTGCAAAGCATGTGATTATCTTTTCTGGTGAGTGGCTCTGCTCTTCTTCTTGCGCGAGCTCTTCTCTCTTGGCTTTGATGCTTCTTGGCTTTCGAATTATCCGAAACGATGGAGGTTTTAGGTTTCAATTCTTGGAACAGGAAGCGGACGTAAAGTTGCGATTTTGAGCTCTTTTTCGGGGTTTATTTTGCAGGATAATCTGATTTTGGATCCGATACTTCGGGTTTAGTGGTATTTTGAGGAGCTCTTAAGGTTGCTCTCGATTTCGTCTTCAAGCGAGTCTGTTTCTTGGGATTTCTTTATTCAATCTTTTGGCCATTTGAAAGAAAAGAATTTTCCTTTTCTTTTTTGCTGTTGGCTCTTCTTTTGATGGAGCTTGAGTGATTGCAGAGTCTTGATAGTGACGTCTGGTTTTATTGAACTCTTTGGGTTTAAGTTGTTTTTGGTGCCTGTTTCAAGTTCAAGAAATCAGGGATTGAATTAATGCCGGGTTGTATTGTGCCTTTCTGAAAGGGGGAAGGCATGTGGGATTTGATTTCGTGGGCATTGGAGGAGTAGAATGAGATGAAATGCATACTATGGTTCGGCATTGTTTTTATCAAGACACAAGATGGCAATTGGGAGGCCTGAGACGGCTATTTGTGCCATTCTTGGGGTGATTTGTTACTGTTATTGCTGCTTGAAGACACAATTAGATTTTGGTCATGACCAGGGCCGTACGCAGCAATTTCTTAAAGATGACAGCAGTGCTATCGGTAATCATCTTAAGGATGAGTATGGTGCCATTAGCGACCATCTCCGCTACCATGTGCATCTGACCAATTGTATTCACTTGAAGAACCATATGCACTACCACAGCCCCAACCCGGCCGAGAGGTCCCTTATGAGGGATCTCATTGTTCTTCAGAAGTCAAAATCCCTTAGAGATCCCTCCACCAGTCCTCCATCGTGGTTTCCCTTCCACTTTTGGCAGCCACACTAAGAGACCGGGTAAGGATGGTGCAATGCATAGTGGAAGAAGATCTATAGGTGCTGATGGGCGAAAGGAGGCTGGTCGGATGTCCGCAAGCTCACCGCTGGCTGCAGGTGTTGCAACATCAAAAGTTGCTGCTGTAGATTCTAGCAGCGGCCACAACATTGCAGGAGATATGGATGTTGAAATAAGTAAAGGGAAGAGCACAGCAGAAAGAGTCGGAAGAGTGATATTTCACAAGGAAGCGAGAATCCACACAAGGTGGAGGCAAAGGACAAAAGGATTTCCCAGAGGGCTGCCCATGGACAGGCTGCTCGTCTCAAGACTCTTTCGGAACAATTGGAGGAGGTTGCAGGTCATACAGACAATGAGAGGAGGAATCCTCCTCACTTATGCCGAAATAGGATGCACACAGGTGAAGAGAAAATCCATGAGGAGCCAGAAGCAAGCAGTTATGGCCACTGTAGTGGGTTGAAAAGGGGAAGAGGCGTAGGTTCAGAGGCATGAGAAGAGCCCGTGGTTCCACTAATTCGAGAAGTGTGAGAGCTCAAAATAATATGTCTACCGGCTCTCAATCACTAGCTCAAGTTTCCATGCATCAGAAGGGCTATGCAGGGGAAGGACCAGAAGAGGATGCTGAGCTAGAATTTGCACGGGCGCCAAGACATGTATGTGGGATTCCATGGAATTGGTCAAGGATTCATCATAGAGGTAAAACATTTCTAGATATGGCAGGAAGGAGTTTGTCCTGTGGGCTATCTGATTCAAGGCTGAGAAAAGCTGAAGGTCCTGTTGGACAAAGACGAGGGAATACTTCAAATATGCCTCAAATTGCATCTGATCATTTAAGTTCATCCACGAGCTCTGATTCAGAGGCACAACTATTACTAGTTGAGGCATCAGGATCTCAGGATAGTGATGTCAATCCTTATTTGACACAGGATTATTCAGGAGAACTTGGAATTTTTCCAATCACAGCCTAAGACATGAAGACTCTGACCTTGCATCTGAAGCACGGTCAGGTAATCAGTGGAAATCTAGAAGCCGCCATGGCAGGCATCGAAGCCTGACCCAGAATACATGCCAAGAACCTTCAAAGATCTTGTGGGTCAAAACTTGGTTGTGCAAGCTCTTTCAAATGCTGTTTTGAGAAAAAAGTTGGGTTGATTTATGTCTTTTATGGACCTCATGGAACAGGGAAGACATCTTGTGCTCGTGTATTTGCGAAAGCTTTGAATTGCCAATCCTTGGAGCATCCAAAACCTTGTGATGTCTGTGCTTCCTGTATCTCACATAATTTGGGTAAGAGTCAAAATGTGCTGGAAGTGGGGCCAATGGGTAACTTCGACTTTGAGAGCATTATGGATGTCCTTGACAATGTGATGCTATCACCATTGTCGTCTCAGTATAGAGTGTTCATTGTTGATGACTGTCATACCTTGCCCCTAACTCATGGAATGTCATCTCAAGGATTGTTGACCGAGCACCCAGGCACGTGGTTTTATCCTTGTCAGCTCGAATCTTGACCATTTGCCTCACATAATCATATCCAGATGCCAGAAGTTCGTTTTTCCAAAACTGAAAGACTCCGATATCATCTCTACCTTGCAGTGGATTTCAACCAGCGAAGGCATGGAAATTGACAAGGATGCTTTGAAACTCATAGCATCACGGTCAGATGGATCCTTGAGAGATGCTGAGATGACTCTTGATCAGCTGAGTTTGCTTGGACAAAGAATTTCTCTTTCTCTTGTTCAGGAGCTTGTAAGTTATTCCACTATTCCTATTTCTCAATTTCCATATTGGATTTCATAATTTAAATATTTAATTAGTATATTTCTGGAACTGATCTAGAATTGTTCATCATCTGTATTTCTAAACTCAAATAGATTTCATTGAACTTGAACATGCCTCTTGCTAAAATTTCATGAGAATTAACATAAATCAATGTTTAAATTTCAAAAATTTAAAAGAGAATCTTATTTTGCTGATTTTGAATGATGAGGAAACAGAGACTTGGAAATAGGGACAGACTTGCAACTGCATTTTGAATTCCAGTTGCAAATGAGGTCATTGTGAAAATAAGACACCATCTATGAATTAGCAATCATATGTTGTGTCATATGCAGTTCCAACATCTAATTTTCAATCCTTCTGTTTTTAAGATGCATAATTCATGTATATATTGGTGATACACCCACATGAAAATTTTGAGATCTCAATCTTCATAGTTTTAACTGCTGCTTGAGTTAGGAGGTAATGAAGTAACCACTGGCTCTTTATGGCACATTTAGACACCAGGATTCTGTGGATTAGGCATCAGAGCATATAGATCACTTTAACTGGTAATGAAGGAATTTACTGCATTAGTCTGCTGTAGTAAAATTTTAACTTCTAGAAGTCAGTTCAGATTCGCACTATCTGACATAAACAACTCTTATTGTTATTGGCTCTTTTCCCAGGTTGGTTTGGTGTCTGATGAAAGATTGGTTGATCTGCTTGATTTGGCATTATCTGCAGACACCGTTAACACTGTGAAGAGCTTAAGAGAGATAATGGAAACTGGAGTGGAGCCTCTGGCATTAATGTCACAACTTGCTACAGTTATTACTGATATCCTTGCTGGTAGCTATATATTCACACGAGAAAGACTACGCAGAAAGTTTTTCGCCGACTGTCCTGTGAGTTGAAATTCTTTTGCTTCAACCTTTATATTTAAAATCATTACAATTCTAGGTTTTTTTTTTCCTGTTATTGAGTTTCATCTTCTGCTTAACTTTGTTGGGAACAAATCTCAATATCTGAGAGTACAGCATGTTCTCATGTGATTTGACTAGCTCCGCCCTGCTTTAGCTTAGTTCGCCGAAATATGCTACTATGCTACTATTGTCTTGTTATTTCTAGGCTTTGCACAACTTATTTGTATCTCACATTTTGATTGTTTCAGTATCCAAGGAAGATATGGAAAAATTGCGCCAGGCTTTGAAATGCTATCTGAAACTGAAAACAGCTGAGGGTGTCAAATGACAAATTGACTTGGCTTACAGCTGCTCTGCTTCAACTTGCTCCAGATCAACAATATATGTTGCCAAGTTCTTCTGCAGATGCTAGTCTCAACCACAGCCCGTTGGTCTTAAACAACTACAGTGACAGAGATAAACCTAGGAATTTTATTAATGAGCAGGAGGAGATGCATATTTATGACAGGGACCTGTTAAGAGGAAATGGAACAGGAAGTCATGGCTACAGAGGTGCTAGCGATGCAGTGCGTGGTAATAATAAGATGATTCGTAATCACCTTAGTGGAATGGTACACTGTGAGCACACTTCATGCAGTCTTATGCTGTCCGGTGGAGCTACCAAAGCAGGTGAAGAATATAGTTATGGTAAAACCAACAAGGATAATGAGAAGATCTGGCAAGCAGTACTTGAGAATGTTCAATCAAACATGCTTAGGCAATTTTTGTATCAAGAAGGAAGGCTAAATTCAGTCAGTCTAGGTGCTGGTAAGATCTTAAATTCATGCAAGTTCATATATCCTGTATTTAACCTTACCGTGTTCTATGGCAAGAACATCACATTCAGATATAAGTCCAGATGTTCTTTGAATATAGTCAGATCAAAGTTTGGAAAATTACATGAATATATTGAAATGAATATGCTGAGGCATTTTTCTATCAAGAAGGCAGGCTGAATTCAGTCAGCCTAGATGCTGGTAGGATCTTAAATACATGTTGCTTCTGTATCCTGCCTTTGTCCTTATCATGTCAAATTTCCATGAAAAGAATAAACGCGTAGTTAAAATGTGTAAATATTCTTTGGATATTGTATGCTAGCTGTTTTTAAAATTGTGAAAATAATTTGAGAAGGCTGCTGGCAGGAAAGAGAGGCTGTGAAATCAATGAACAACAAAGAAGAACTTGTAAATTCGATAGGGAAAATTAGTATGAGGCTCGATATTTCAATAGCTTATGAAAAGTTTCTGGCATGCTTAGGCTATCTGATCTGTTCAGTTCTCATTTCCTTTGTTATCCTCCATGGAAGTTGTCTTTGTAAAGCTTGTTTGAAATTGCCAGCTTATTAAGATGGAAAGGTCTCCTGGTGGTTGCATTGGTGACCTTGGTTCAAATCCTACCTTCACCATGTTTTTGGGGGATTAGTGGTATTTGTGGGAGGTTTTCCTCCAGTTGTGTAGTCCATTTCCTATGGGCCTTTCTGCCAAAAGGAGGAAAAAAGAACTTGTTTATGATATTATAATTTGAAAGAAAGAATTGCAGCTAGTATGCACATCCTGAAATATTTTCCATTATTGTTGTTATTTAGAAGGTCTGGCAGCTGTAGAAACACTTTAAAGTGGGTTTTATTAGCTTGTAATTATCCTTGCTTTATGTTATCTTTTCTTGCATGATGCTTGTGGTCCTTCCTGCCTCACCATGAGTATTTCTGAATATAGCTTGCAATGGCAACCTTAAGTCCAAATGAATATATCTTGAATTCTTTGGAAAATATTCCACTCTTAATGGATTAAAATTGAATAATTGATGTCACTGCTGTCCCTGTTGCAGCCCCTACAGTGCAACTGTTGTTCAGCTCAGACGGATGCAAGTCCAAAGCTGAAAAGTTCAGAGGGCAGATTTTACAAGCATTTGAATCTGTACTTTCTTCTGCAGTAATACTTGAAATCAGATGTGAATATAGGAAAGATGGGAACTCAGACATCCAAAATCAACATGTTTGCCTGCTTCTGAGAATGGTTCTTCTCAGATGACGAAGCGGCAATCAATCACCAATCAGAGGTCACTTTATTCAGGATCTGAAAAACTTACAAGAAGGCTACCAAAGAAATGGTATTAAAGGGATAGGCTCTAGACAAGGTCGACGGTTGCACTCTGATCCCCATGTAATGGCAGAAGGTGAAATAATTGAAACAGGAGCTACTGCTTTAGAGCATGGGAACATTGAATTAACTAATAACACTATAGGAGATACAGAAAAGGCACATGAAGGTGTATGGGTTGAAGAAGCTTCATCTTCTCAGCACCAAGCTAACTTGATTCCTCTATCAAAAAGTAGGGAAAGTGAAGAACAATATCGGAGACAAAGCTTGGTTAGAGGAAAAGTATCCCTTGCACATGTCATTCAACAGGCTGAAGGTTGTTCCCAGCGAGGTGGATGGTCTAGACGCAAAGCAATATCAATTGCTGAAAAGCTTGAACAAGAGAACTTGTAAGTATTGGAATTGCAGTTCTTATTTATGGTATCTATTTATTGCTTCATTTGTTGTTTTGTTATTTGTAGAAAAAATTAAGAACAATGATCATATGCATCTGTTTTTGTATTGTCTATCTTATTTCCACAATTGATTGGAACTAAATTCCTTTAAAAGCTGCTGTATTTAATATATCACGGTTGGATAAGAAAGCATATAGAAAATCAGAAGTATCTACACTGTGCTGAAAATATTATCAGACTTTCACTGTGTTTGGAGTTAAGATATGAAAGGATCTTTCTCATTAAGTAACTTGAAAATTGTTGCATGGAAATGCAGATACCCTCTTAAACAAATTGTTCTATTCAGGGAAAAAGGAACTACTGATAATATTGTCCTGATTTTGATCTTAATATTATTTGACATGAATGGGTCCTTTTAACACCTGTTTATTTATTTTAATTTCCTCAAAGAACATTTCATTTAAGAGACTGCTTAGCTGTTAGAAATCTACCTTTGACTTGTACTGAATTTGGTAAAAACTAGTTTACTCTCTATGGTTTTTGTTTCCAATTCTCAATTTTGTACAATCTTCTCTCAGCTAATGGACAGTTGGTATCTGCTGACCTTTCTAATCAAATACACTTACGTCTCTACTGTTGTAATGCAAAAGACCTTAGCCATGGATCTATGAGTTGCCCATCCATGAACATACCCTTGTGACACTGCATAGGTTCCTAGAACAGCACTGGCAGTTTGGTGGGCTCCAGGTTAGCTGAGAGCCTGAGACCCTATTGGTTGATTTAAGAAACCTTGCAGTTTATAGCTACGAGTCTCTCTCTCTTTCTCTCTCACAAACATTATTTGAATTCCCTCGACACACACACACACACACACACACACACAAACATTATTTGGATTCTTGAACCTCATTCCCTCTCGCTGGTCTTGTTTCATGTTTTAGCTTATATAACGGGCAAGTAAAATGCTAATTGGGCTGGCAGGTTGGGTCTAATCCATATAATTAATGGGTTGGGCATGGATTTTTTTTTCGCTTCAACCTGATTATAAAAATGTGAGATCCAGGTTAAGGGCTCTTTTAGCTAAGTCAAATCTGACCTCGCCTGACCCATTACCACTCACACAGGAGAAAGGCTAATGGTAAGTGAGCATTTAAGTATAGTTAATTTTACATGATTTAGATTCATTAAATAAACCAAGACACACATAATTGAAAGTTGTATAGTTAAAAAAGATCAAAAGTTTTCATTTTAAAAATCACACATTATTTTCTTTCTCATTCTTTAAAAAAAATGATTATTTAGATTATTGGGGTGTAATAATGAATACTCACATTGCATTCACTTAAACTATAGCTCCAATGTTTTAGAACTACGTAAAGTTTAATACAACCCATCAAATCCAGCTTAGATTATAAAATTCTATCCTATACTGGAAAAAAGCCACTTGTGAGGCTGTATATTTCTCACTCTTGGGCCTCGACTTTGATTAATGGACATGTTTGAGAGGCACTAAAACTTAACACCTTCCTCCACATTGTCATATAGATCTGATCTTTAATCAAATCTTACCTAATCTGCTTGAGGTCCATCAACGTTCTTTTCTGTGCTTTTGCCTTAGTATTGTTCAATCTGATTGTTACATCAAGCTCCCATAATCCTTATACAATTTGTTACTGGGGATCCATGGTATTTTCCAATCTACCTGTTTCTTTCCTCTCAAGTTTTTGACCAGAACTTTTCTCTATACTTACAACATAGGAGAGAAATGGCTCATTAGTCCATTTAGATATTGTTGCTTGGTAGCTTCTGATGGGTGGGTTGAAGGGGAGGGAAGCTGAAATAGAATATACTGAGCTGTGTCCAAACTGTTCATTAACAGCTTGATTAATTTGCAGTCCTAACTGACCAGGCTCCTTTTCAGTTTGATGTTCAGTCCATCTTGAACACCACCCAGTCTGCAAGTACCAAAACGTTATAAATATTAGGCATCTTGCCTGGGTAAAGATAAAATCCAGTATTAGGCCAATAATTTGAGCAATATGCCCTAGGCTTTTCTTCGAGTGTGGAAACCGCTGGACTAGGATGAGGATTGGCTCTTATAATTATAATAAAGTGAAATATGTTGAATGTTTTCAGAATAGTGCCATGCTAAATTGAAATAAATGTTCAATAGCAAGTTGATCACATAAGGAGTTTGTACATGTTCACTGTTAAACAGTCGACAACATTTAATCATGTCTATAATTGTTCATTTCATAACAAATAGTAGAAGAATTTAACTCATAACATGAGTTGGATCCTTCCGTGCGGAAATTTTTGGTGTGCTTTTATATTATACTTGGAACTACGCTAGTATATCATGCACTTGAAGAAATGCAGCCCACACATTTACTGAACAATATATTTTATATTTCCATTGTGCATGTGAAGCCTTATGTGAATTTATTGTCTCAATTATACTTTAAGAAATAAGCTTGTTTGGTTGTATTGATAGTTACCTAATTATACAGGAGACTGGAGCCCAGATCACGAAGCTTACTCTGCTGGAAAGCTTCTAGGGTAACTCAAACAAAGGTATTGCACTGAAATATCATCTATTGCATTTTTGTGTGCATGGTAATAGCCTTCTCCAGAATGTGAATCTTTTTAAGAATCAACACAGGCTTTTAAATGACAACAACAACTTACTTCTTTTTACTGTTAATGTTTTCAACAACATCGGATCACACATTCTATTACAAGCTGTTGTAGTCCAGCTTTCCTGACTAAGTAGTTGATATTTTCATTAAATTGCTGGATGCCTGGTTTAAATTGGGCTTGGTATTTTATCATTATCTGACATCATAAGAAACTCTTGTTCTTTTCTTTTGTTAATTTATAGGTGTGGATGGTTCTGCATCTTTCCATGCCTAATAAAAAGGAAAATAGCTAGTTATATAATAAAACTAGTCCTACATATTTTGACAGATACTGAAATATGAATGTAGATTATCTAGTAAAGATGATGCATGCATGGGCTCCACCGCATGGACCACTTGTGTGCGCCTTTTTTTGTTGTTCCACCCTGGTAAAAGAGAATCCACTGTCCTGGAATATCAGTGCTCCACATGAATATGTGATGTCTGATATGGTTACCACGGTCTTGACATAAATTAGTATTTTTGAACAAGTAAGCAATATAGAAAGAATAATTGCCCATTCATATTTTGATCTTTAGGCAAATTAATTCTAAAAATTTTGTTTTGAAGGATGCTGAAAACAAGAAGTTGCAATAGTTTTCATTATGTAATTTAGTGGTAATATGTGTATGTGTTTTACCATGGCCGTTGACATAAATTGATATCTTTGATCATTATGCATGTCTATGTGCGTATTCCCCTTTCATGATGAGCATGCTATTCACTTTGTAAGTTGTCTCTGCAGCTCTCAAATCTGAGAATCAGGACACGGAGACCACGCTCTTTGTTAAAGCTTGTGACATGTGGAAGATGCCTTCGTGCTAGATCCCCAAGGTAAATTCCCCATTTCATATCCGATTAGTGTCAATGGATGTATAAGACATATCTGCATTGCTGCAGTTGTCTTACATGTATTACTTAGTTCTCTTTTTGACTTTGTTATGTCAGTCATTTTAGGAAATTTTGTACATTCGTCAAAAGTGAAAGAATGAAAAATGAAATCCATATTCTTTTACGTTAAAGTTTGCAAATATGTCTCTTATTTTTATCATTTTGGGAAGAAACTGGTGAAGGGAAGTCCATATCTGATGTTTTCTGCCTGAGCTCAACCTGAATCAAGACTACATAAAATATCTCACTTGCTAATGCATTCCTCTTAATTTTTTATGCTTTATAAGAAGGGGTCACAATATATTCTGAGCTGAACACATCAAGCTCGTGTAAGTTTTTTCAGTTTAGAGCTTTGGCATAGTCTTCCATTTTGGTGGAGGAATCCCTAGGCCAAGTTCAGTTAAGAACTCCAAACCTATTCAAATTTTTATATGCATGTGATATATAGTGTTTTAGCCCCCACAATATTTATGTTCCTATAGTTCTGTCTCCACATGTTAACGTATCCCTGACGGAATGTATTTAATACGAGTAAATGAACTGATTCAGCACTCTTGTGTAAGCTGTATATATATCTGTTTAACATCAAATTACCAGGTTCATCATGAAATGCTTATTTTGGGGAAGTGTTTCCCTGGGTTTTCCCTTGGTTGCCATCGAATCTGCAGGGAATTCCTTGCCTATGTATGATTGCTGATATCTGTTTGGCTGCTCCCCTCAGCATCAAGTTGATAGCTGAGCAATGAATTAACTCATTACCTAGCCTTCCCCTGTTATGTCGATCTACCCCGATTACAGGGAAATTTTCCATCACACTCGATGCTTACCGAAGTCAAGGTCCTTGTTTCTAATATATGTCCTTGTTAAACCAGAAATCCCACCTGGTGTCCCTGTAACTCTTCATGCTTCAATTGACATTGCATGCGAGTGTGATCCTATTCCTTTTCATCGTAATATTTTCTGCACTTCTTTGTTCCACTGGATTCCTATTCCTGTGTGTTCCTTTAAGCTAACATAATAGGTTGATTCGAAATCTATACATCACGTGTTTTGGCAACGCATATGGAGTCTTGACAAACAATCGATAGATTTGCTGCGACATTAGATGGCTTGCGAGCAGGATTTTGATGAGACTGATGTATTATGCAATCAGACTATATAGTTATAAACAGATTCTCTTCAAAAGAGTTGAAGGTGATACACTCTAGTGCTAGAGAATTACCACACTTATATAAGTCGTTTTCTTTCTATTTCTTTTTTTAAATAAATATCAACAGTAGCCAATGAAGAAATAATGAGCTCACAAACTGTGGGTTTGTACTGAATTGCGGTCAGATGCATCAAGGTTGGTAATTTTGTGTGGCAAGCAACTGATAGCAAGTTTTTATTTCTTTCCTTTTCTCTTTTCATTGTGAGGCTCAGGATGATACATGCCCATACATGAAATTAAGCACCAGAAGGAGCAATCACTACTTTATTATATGCCTGCGTAGGATTTAGGCAACCAAGTAGAGAGAGAGAGAGAGAGAGAGAGAGAGAGAGAGAGAGAGAGAG